>CM062929.1:28998291-29183291 GCA_031878705.1 Tapirus indicus | reverse complement strand
CGGGCCCTGCCAATTTTTCCCTTTTTTTTTCCTTTCTTTTTTTTTTTTTGCAAACAGATTGTTTTTCTCATTATGTTTTTATATCTACCTAAACTGTTAATTAGGCACTTAGAAGATTTTTTATTGGGGCCTGAGTGTAACAAGCTGCTTTGTTTGCAGGCACATACCTTGCTGCTGTTCTGTGAACACGGGCTTTTTGCTCCGAAAGCTGCCTTTTCGGCCGAGGACAGGGATGTGCCGGAAGGAGGTGGCCCTGACCTAGGGGAGGAAGTCTCAGTGCTCCTGGCTGGTTGAGGACTCTGGTCCCAAGTTGGGTCCTGGCATGACCAGAGGGAGGAGGAAAAACAGGAACAGGCAGATGGGAGGCCAAGGAAGCTACTGAGCTGACTCCGGTGGGCACAGCTGAACTGCAAGGCTGACTGGGCCTGGCCCGACCCTGGGCTTCTTCTAGGCCTGTAAACCCACAAGGCCTAACTCTAGAATACAGAAGCTTAGCACCTGTACCCGAAGCCCCACTTTGGTCCCACAAAAGGGGCTGCACTATCCAGCCACTGGCTTTTCTGTTCTTTAAACTCAACCAAGTTCATTCTCATCTCAGGGCCTTTGCACAAGCTGTTCCCACCTCCTGGAATGCTCTCCCCAAAATCTTCACAGGGCTGACTCTACAGCTCAGAGGACACCTCCTCAAAGAAGCCATGCCTGACCACCTGGTCACTCGCACGTGACCCTGGAGACTTTCTGAATGGACCCTGTGGAGGTGTTGACTGACTCTCTCCTCCACCGGGAGAGAAGCTCCATGAGAACAGAGATCGGTCTAATTCACCAATTAGCTCTCCAATGAGAGCAGAGCCCGGCACAGAGTTGGTGCTCCACAAATGAGTGAGTGAGTAAATGAATGAATGAATACAAACTCTGCACACAGACAAATGCACAAATCTTCAGCCTCTTCTTAGAGAAATGCACCGCACATGGCCTCGCACCCTGCAGGTGCCCCATCACTATTGGTTGAAAGAACCGATGAGACTTGGGGGCGTTCCCTTTGCCTCTGCCAGATGGGTCAACTACACGCCAAGAATATGGAGAAGGAGACTGCCCACACACCCAGCCTGGTGAGTCCTGTTGCCTCTGCCACCCACACAACCTTCCCTCCTGCATCCAACTGAACCGCAGCAAATTCAGCCAATCAGCACGCAGCGCCACCCGGATCCCCGCAGGCCACTCTCTGAGGTGCTCGTATCCACCCAGCATCAGGGTGGCCGCTATAGAGGGAGGGGAGAGCCCCCTTCCTGAGGAGCCGGGATCAATGGGAAGAGTGAATTAGCCGTGGTGAGTGACTAATGGGGAAATAATCAGGTTATACACATCACAGAAATGTCTGCACGCCAGAGAGAGAACTGAGTTTATGGGGAAGACAGGAAGCTTTGGGGGTGATGAGAGACTGCCAGTCGCCCCCTCCCTTGGCGACTGTGTCTGTGGATAATTATAGGAGCGGCCTCATGGGATTGCTGGAGGATATGACGAGAACATGCATGGGAGATCCTCAACAATCCATAAGTGTCAGTTCCTAATATAATCATTAAGATACCTTGCCCCATGGACCCGTTCCTGGGGTCCCCAGTGGCTGTGGGGACCCCTCTGCTGAGGACCCTGCTCCACCCTCACCACCTGCCCCAGGCCCTGGGGTGAGCCTGGTAGGCACCGTCATTCCCGTTTAACAGACGAGGGAACTGAGGCTCAGTAACTGGCCCGAAGTCCCACAGGGTGGAGGCCCCTGAGCCATCAGTGGACAACAGGGGGGACCAGGGGGCTGTTCCAGCAGGCTCCAATTCAGAGCCCTCTGAGGTCACGGTCAGTCTGGGCAGAGGTCAGCCCAAGGCAGAGAGGGGCCAACTGTGAGGCTGGACCAGGTGGAGGAGGAGACTTGACGTTCCAGCCTTCTAGGAGGTCAGCCCACTGGCAGCCAGAACCCTGTGGTTGGTGAGACAGGGGCGGGGTCCGGACAGCACCAGGAAAAGCACTCGAGTCGGCCATCCTGGATGGAGCCCTTCCTCTGGGCAACGTGCGGTGCCGAGAGGCTTACAAGCCGGATCTCGCTGGATTCTGGCCCCAGCCCAGGGAGGGCTCTGCCATCACCACGCCCGTTTTTACAGACGAGAACACTGGGGCTCAGAGAAGTGACGTCGCCTGCCTAGTCGTACAGCAGATGTGCAAGAAGCAGCAGAGCGGCTCTGAACTCGGGTCTGAGGACCCAGGGCTTCTGCCTTCGACCTTATGTGATGCTGGTGACACAGAGGACAGCGCCAGGCAGGCCCGACTCAAAGCCCAGCCCAGGAAACGACTTTACGTGTGACCTTGGGAATGAGTCTGAAGGTCCAAGTGGACCCCGTGGGTTCAGCAGTCCTCGCGTTGCGAGGCTGACAGGGATATTCCAACATGAAGTAGGCACGCAGGAAATATCCTGTTACCATCCTCTTTTCCTTCCCTTGCACCTCCGATCAATGTAAGCTGGGGTCACTTCCAGGTTCCAGTTCCAGTGCAAGGAGCCCAGGTAGGGAAACTGAGGCCAGTGGCAGTTATTGCATGTGCCAGAGTCACCCCAGATTGGTTTAAGAAGTGGGGTGGAGTGGGGAGGTGAGCCGTTGATGCCTCCCCCACTCCTTCCTCCACTGCTGACCCTGGGGGCTCGCTTGGGTGCCAGTGTGAGTGGGGAGGCCCTGTGTCCCTGCTGTCCTCCCGCTCAGGAGTCACTACTCAGATCCTTCCTCCTGCGACCTCAGTGCCTGGCCCCAGGCTGGACATTGGGGACACAGGCTGTCAGACCCAGACCCCCAACTCAAGGAAGCCCCAGACTGGTGGGACAGCCAGAGGAGAATGGGGGAGTCTGCCTGGGCACAGAGTGGGCTTCCTCACTGCCAGTGGCCCCAAGGGACATGGTGGGCACACGGGCAGCTCAAATCCTAGCTCTTCAGCTCACCAGCTGTGTGACCTTGGGTATGTCCCTTTGCCTCTTTGTGCCTCATCCTCCTCATAGGCAAAATGAGGAGAGCATGAGTACGTCCTCATGGGGATGTCAAGAGCATCCATCCAGCTGCCATCAGGCCAACATCTGGCTCAGTCCTGCTCCCCAAGGGCAGGGGTTGCCACGATTTGGGTTGTTCAGACCCATTGCAAGGAGAGGTAACCTGAGGCCCCGGGAGCACGGCGACTTGCCCAAACCCACCCCGCTCCTGAGTGACCCAGCTGGCTCTGAGGCCCCTGGCTGTGAGCTCCTAAGGATAGGGACCTGCTTATCTCCTTTACTGTTGAACCCCATGCCCAGCTCTGGGAGTGGGGAAGGAAAGGATAGCGAAGACGATCGACACGGGTCATCAAGAATTTCACCAGGGAAACGGGGAGGACATTCTAGGCAGAGGGAACAACATGGGCGAAAGAAGGAAGGTGTGAAAGAGGCCACTGTGTTCAGGGAACCAGAGCCACCTCGTGGGTGGGAATGAGAGGCCGGCGACAGAACGAGTTTGGACCAGTGGTGTGCTGGTAAATGCTTAACAACCAGCTCTCCTTAATAACTGGGATGGGGGAGGCGAAAGAGGCCCTGAGTTGCAGCATTTGCCAGTTTATATGGTGTAAATTCTCCCACCATGGCTGATTTCAAGCTACCAATGCGACGTCAACCAGCTCGCAAAATTCCTGGAAATTGAACCTTCAGCTCTATGAGCCAGTACGGGCAGAGGAGCCTGGGGGAGGTTGGGGCCCTTCTCCTGGGGCTGCCTGACCCCACCTCTACTCACGTGTGGGAGGCTGTTTCCTGGCAGTGATGCCTCTGTGGATCTCGACTTCCCACCTGAGCAGTGGGCTGATGGCTCCCAGGCAGAGGCAGGTCCGACGAGCGGGGTCCAAGTGCAGGGACATCTCCATCCTCACTCCCCTCCTCATGTCATCTTGGGTAGAAGTAGGTGACGGGTGTCAGAGGGAGGCCAGAGCCCCCCCTGTGCCCTCTTCCCACCCTCTATCCCCCACCCCAGCTGGGGAGCCATGGGGCCCAGCCAAGCAGGTGGAGGCAGGGTCACCTTGGGAAGAGTTCCTGGGGCCCGGGCAGAAGCGGGAAGATATTATGCACCGAAGGCCGCAGCTGAGGACACTAATCTGAACAGACACGGAATCAATGGGAATTCCTATTTAGGGAGGAAATCGATAGGAATCTCAAGGTAGGAAAGGGGGATTACCTTTAATTGGAGTTCTCATCCAGTCAGGTGTCTGGTGAGGCCAGAGTTTACCAGGCCTTCGAGGGACAGCCAGACCAGACCCCCACCCTGCCCTGGCTCTGCCTGGTGTACCTCCCACCAGGTCAGAGACCCTCCTCCCGCAGAGCCCTGGGGCCTCTGGTTGGGAGGCCAGGGTTGAACAGGCAACAGGCCTCTGGAACCAGACACTCAGAGTGCCATTTCCTTATGTGTTGGGTGGGGACAGTAGGGGCACTTGCCTCATCAGTGAGGAACTAATTCCAGACATTCGAAGCACAGAGAGGTTAAACAACTTGCCCAAGGTCATACAGCTAGGAAATAGGTGCTGGGATTTGAACCCAGGCCAACTTGGCAGAATCTGGGCTCTAACCGCTGTGCCCTGCTGTCCCCTAGGCGGTGTTCAGCCCTGCTGGATGGGTCCGAGACTGTCCACGTCCTATCTGGGGGAAACCACGTGGTTGGTGGTGACAGATTGGGGCACAAGGGCCCTACCCAGGAGAGAGCAGGGTAGGTTCAAGCCACATGGGGAGGGCCCTGAGACTGGCTGCCCCCATTGCCATCCCCCAAATGCACACATTCACACACAGACACCCCCTCAGGCCATGTCCCCACAAGGAAAAGGATGCTCTCAGAAGGAGCCCTAGGACCACCCAAATTCCCAAGCAGACCCCACTGGAGGGCAGATCTGGCTGCTGAACAGCGCCTGGCAAAGAGGCTGCAGTGTGGAGCCAGGGAGCCCCCCCGCCACCCAGGAATGGTGGTTCCACCTCCAGCTGGGGCCCATCTGGGAGCTTGAGTCTGGGCCGGGAGCACAGTAAGGGAACCCCCCTGGGCTGAGGGCCTACTATGTGCCAGGCTCTGTGCTAGGGGCTGTTCTGTGGTGTCCCTAGATCCTCCCACACACCCTGGGGGAAATGAAGGTCTGTCACCCCAAAAGCAGAGCTGGGGGAGCAAGGGAGAGGTGGGTCAGCCCCCCAAGAGTAGGATCTCTTCTATGTTCTTAAGGCAATGTGTTGGTCTGATCTGTTCAGACTTTGATGAAAAAAGCTTAGAGGAAGTTGGGTGGGAATGTGCGGTTGAAACCACGAAGGGAGGTGGGGGAACAAGTCTGGGGGAGAAGTCTTCTTTATGTGTTTGCCCCACCCCGGGCCCCACATCCTTCCCCCCAGGGAGACCCTCACTTCGCCTCTCTGTTTTATTTTCCAGATGAGAAAACTAAGGCCAGAGGGGAAAGGGGACTTGCCCAAGATCACGTGGCTAGAAGGAGGCAGCAGGATTTGAGCCCAGCCTGCTCTCCCGCAGCCCACATCGCCTTCCTGGGCCCAGAGGGTACAGTGGCCAGGCTTCCAAGGATGCTGGTCTCCAAGGGTCCGTGGTGGCAGGGGAGGAAGGGACAGGCATAGAGGATGGGCGAAAATTAAGAGTGAGGAATGTCTGTCTGTTCAGAGTCGAATCTGGCCCCCATGGAGACCTGGGGTGCTGGGCAGGGAAACTGAGGCAAGTTGAGTTGTAAGGACAGAGCCAGCAACGCAGATACCTAGTGCTTAGGGCATCCCGCTACGCCCTCTTCCCTTACTATTCCAGCCCGAACCTGCAGGGGGCGCCGAGGACACAGGGGCTGTGGAAGGGCTGTGGAGCCAGACCAGAACTGGGGTTTCGCGTGGGCCATTTACTTGTGCTGTGGCCTTGGGCAAGGGGCTTGACCTCTCTGAACCTCAGTTTCCTCATCTGTGAAAAAGGGGAATCAACTCTTCCATTGGGAGGATTGGAAAAAATGTGGAATGTACAGTGCTGCCCCTGAGGAAGTGCCTAAGGGGCATTTGCTGAAGGAGCAAACAGGTCCCTGGACAGACAGATGGACGGGCATGGCTGAGTGGGTGAAGGAATGACCAGGTCCTGCCCTGACCAGCCAGCCTGGCCAGGAGGTCCCCAGAGTGGTGCCTCCACCTGCTCAGGGGACGCCTCCACCCAGACAGGGGGGCACGTGGTCTGAGCGTGGGCACTCGTGGTCACACTGGGTCAGAGCGTGGATCTGCCCCTGCCCCTAACATTCCTCACTCTTTACAACACAAGCAGCGCAACCTCTGCTTCGTTAAAACAAATGAAGCGCCATCAATGGCAGATAGCCAGCTGTCCAGGCCACGCATGAGCTCTAGTGACCAATTCAAGGGAGAATGAAGGCCTGTCGTCCAAGCCCACCTGTACCCTCACTCGGGCACACTGGGGCCGGCCCGTATCGGGGAGCAGAGGGCCAAACCCAAAACGAGCCTAGGCTGAGGGCCCGAGCAGCGGACATCCTGGGGATGCTGGGACATCAACGCCACTGGGCCACTCGTCCTGGGCCCCAGGCTCTTTGTTTCATTCTTCCTCTGGAACCTCGGGATGACCTACAGCTGTGGATTCTGATCCCTGTTTCACAGATGAGGAAACTGAGGCCCAGGGCAGGAAGGAGCTTGTCTGAGACCCCGTGGGCCCTGGTCTGCCTGATTCTGCCCCTCACACCCCCCCACCTGGGTGGGGGGGCTTGGGGTCTGCGTCCAGCCCTCCTGCACCCAGGCACGTGGGGAGTCAGCCTCCGTGCTCCCTCCTCCCCACCAGATCTGCTGGCGTCTCGGGCAGAGAGGAGGCCTGTCCGGATCCCCTCTCGGGTCAGCCGGGCTCAGCTGGAGCTGCAGGTTATTGGAAGCTTCCAGGCCCTGCTCATCTCATTAAGTACAGGAGCGGGGTCAGCGCTTTTACAGGCCCCATAAAGCATCGCTCGTGGCCACTTCACACAGCTCGCCCTGGCAAGCTGTCCCTCCCCGGCCAGGGAGGACAAGTTCCTTCTTTAAGGAACTAATCTCCCAGACTCATAAAATCACCAGAAATGCCACAGGGGTCTGTGCCCCGAAAGATAATTACAGGGTGACACCTCTGCCCTGGAGATTGGTGTGGGGGGAGCAGATCCACTCACAGAGGCCCCGAGCTGATCTGTCCTCACGGGGCCAGGCGCTGTGCTGACGAGCACTTGGAGCCTGTTATCTCGTTAAGGCCTCAAAACAGTCCTACAGGGTAGACAGTGTCATTAGCCCCATTTTACAGGTGTGGAAACAGAGGCTGGGGGAGGTGAGCCACACTTGGCCAAGGTGGGGGAGGCAGACCTGGGATCTGAACCCAGAGCCACACACTGCAGTCGGAGCCCGGCTCTCCGGCTCTAGCGAGGAACCCCAAATGCCCCAGGCCCCCCGCTTGTGTGCATAAATGAGGCCACAGTAGCAACAATACAAGATTCTTGCTGGTTCCCAGCCCCACCTGCGTGTCACAGGGCCTCCCCAACCCCCAAAGACGCCCCAGATCTTTCCGGAAGTCCAGAGAGGGTGTCTCATATGGGCTCGGAAGCCTGTCCACAGAAGTCCCTCCCACTGGTCTCCATGTGGACGTCCCCAGTTGGCCATCACCACCAGGGCAGGGCAGGTCCTCTCCTGTCCCGCGGCTCTGCTGCGCTGCTCCTCACAGACGGACACGCCCTCTGCCACTCTGTAGGGGCAGTCTCCCCACCCCAGCCCCCCAGGGCCCAGACCCCACCTCTAGGGGGGGATCAAACGCCATCCTCCGGGCTGGGGGACAGTGGTAGAGCCCAGGATCTGTGGTCTGGCGGTTCTGCTCTGGGTGGGATCGCAGCTCCCCCACACACCAGCTGTGTGGACCCCGCGAGCCTCACTTGCCTCATCTGTGAAATGGAGGCAGCCGTGAGGAATAGACGCGAGAACCCGGGTCACACGCTGCTCTCAGCAAATTAGAGTGGCTCCTGCGACTCGGTCATCCTTGCTCTGCCCCTCCCTGTGCTAACTGCCCCTCCTGGTTAGCCCCTCCCGCCCAGAACTCCTGCAAATACAGGGGGTCCCCAGCCCTGCAGGCCCCTCGGACACTGCTCCACAGGAGACGCCCCCGGGCCGTTTCTTAAGCCCCACAGCTGCCTCCCACCCGCCAGATGTACCTACACCCCCTCCCCACCACCCAACATACTCATCCCCCACCGCACACCACCCCAGTCTGGGCTTGGTGGGAAGAGAGGAGGAAGAGGAGGCCACGGCCTGGGGGTCACACCTGAGGCCTTACGGTCTTGGAAACAACAGCACCCCAGAGGTGGGGGGGCAGGCAGGGATGAGGGGGTGTCACCCTCACTTTCTCAGTGTGGAAACTGCTGGAAACACTAGTTGGCTGCTGCTGCCATAGGTGAGGGGCGGGGGCAGAGGGCAGGGACTACAATATGTGTTTCAAAAGCTTAGTTACAATAGTGCGGGCTACATACACACCCTGTGCTCTCACCACACAAGTGCACGCACACACACACCTACACACGCACAGGGAAAGGGCCCAGAATCCTCCATGATCTGGCTTCTCCCACACATTACTCCATAATCGGCACCTTCAGACCTACCTGTTACTAGGGAAAATCTGACCCAGAACATACTAAAGCTCAGACTTACATGTGTGCCTCTGACACAGGTGTGCTGACACACGTGTACACAGGTGGACAGCAGTATACAAGGCCACAGACAGACAGGTGTGCACGGGTACAGGCACAAGGTGAAAGCATGCACCCTCTCATGGGCATGGACACGTACACACAAGCGTGCACACACAGGCACACACACACTTCAGACCCCTGAACCAGCGTGCACGCATGTGCACTCCCACGTGTGTGGAATGTGGGGTGAAGGGAACACACCAGCCCGGCCTGCTCCTCCCCACACTACAGGTGAGTTATCCGGATGCTGCTGTCCCTGCCTCCCTCCCCAGCCCCTCAGGGAGCCCTTTGGTATGGGGCTCTTCTGAGGCCCTGAAGTCCCTCAGGGGACTGTGCACAGCAGTGAAGTGGGATGCAAACGGAGTGGCCCCTCCATCTCGGTGACACAGATTGCCCAAGCCCAGCACGCCATCATCACTGTGCCCACCCAGGGCCTCCAGATCCTGGAGCCCTCATGGCTGGCCAAACAGCCATTCTTGTGCCCTGTCAGTGGGCAACTAGAGGATGGGCATCCTGGAGGGCAGCGGGTGACTTCCCAAGGAGAAAGGAGAAGGAGGGGTGATGGGGAAAGGGCAGCAGGAGAAGGGCAGGAAAAAGAAGGAGGAAGGAGAAGGGGAGGCAGGGACAGGGTCCACCAGGGAGGGGTGTTGCCGTCTTTGGGAATAGGGCCTCCCCACCATCCCTAAGGGCCTCTGTCATTCACTTATTCACATTTCTAATGTTCATTGTCTGGCTGTTGCCCCTCCTGTTTAGAACCTGGATCAGGGTAGCACATAGGAGATGCTTTATAAGTGTTTGCTGAATGAATGAATGTGTGAATACACAGTTCTGAGCACTGTCCCCTCCCCCTCCACCCACCACCTCTGGCTGCTAGCCAGCCTCCTCCTTCATCCCAGCAGATTTTGCCCATCCTGACCCTCAACTGGGAAAACAATCTGGTGGCCTCACAGGGCTGCCCTCCTGGAGGAGGAGAGCTACTCTGGCTTGAAGAGGAGTCACAGATGGGGGGTGCAGGATACACCATCCCCCCAGGCAGTCCCTCCCCCAGGGCCCTCCCAGGGCACCTACTCTCCAGGGCAGTGGATCCTCTCCCAGGGTGCAGTTATTCCCCAGGAGCTGCCGGCACCCAAATCCTGATCTCTAGCCCGCTGCCTCATGGCCTTCCCTGGCCAGTCTCCAGGACTTTGTTCCTTTCCCCTAAACCTGCTCCACTCACAGGCTCCCCAACAACCACCCAGCACCCCTCTTCCCATCCCCCTAAAATCAAGAACAAGATAAGAATGTCTTCTCTCCCACCTCTATTCATATTGTTCTGGAGGTTCTAGCCCAGGGCAATTAGGCAAGAAAAAGAAATAAAAAGCATCCCTATTGGAAAGGAAGACACAAAGCTATCTCTATTTGCTGATGACACGATCTTGTATACAGAAAAATCTTAAGGAATCCACAAAAAAGTTATTAGAGCTAATAAAAGAGTTCAACAAGGTTGTAAGATACAAGATCAATATACAAAAATCAGTTTTATTTCTATACAGCAGCAATGAACAAACCAAAAACGAAATTAAGAAAACAATTCAATTTACAACAGTATCAAAAACAATAAGACACTTAGGAACAAATTTAACAAAAGTGAAAAATTTATACTCTGAAAACTATAAAATATTGCTTAAAGAAATTAAAGAAGACCTCAATAAATGGACAGACATCCTATGTTCATGGATTGGAAGACAATATTAAGATGGCAATTATCCCCAAATTGGTCTATATATTCAATGCAATCCTTAACAAATTCCAGGTGCCATTCTTGCAGAAATGGACAGTTTGATCCTAAAATTCATATGGAAAGGCAAGGGAGCAAGAATAGTCAAAACAATCTTGAAAAAGAAGAACAAAGTTGGAGGATTCACACTTACTGACTTCAACACTCATTGCAAGATTACAGAAATCAATCCTGTGTGGCACTAACATGAAGATAGACATGCAGATCAATGGCAGAGGATAAAGAGTCAAGAAATAAACCGTCACATTTATAGTTAATTGATATTCAATAATGGTGCCCACACAAGTCAATGGGGAAAGAATATTCTTTTCAACAAATGGGGCTCAGACAAGTGGATATCCACCTGCAAAAGAATGAAGTTGGACCCCTACCTCACATCACATGTGAATATTAGCTCAAAATGGATCAAAACCTAAGTGTAAGAGCTAAGACTATGAAACTCCCAGAAGAAAAACAGACGTAAATCTGGGATTAGGCAATGGTTTCTTGGATATGACATCTAATGCACAGCAGTCAAAGAAAAAATAAATAAGGTGGACTTCATCAACATGTAAAACTTTTGGTCTTCAAAGTATACTATCAAGAAACTGAAAAAACCCACAGAATGGGAAAAAAATATTTGCAAATCCTGTATATGATAAGGGTCTAATGTCCAAAATATATAAGAAACTCTTGCAACTCAACAATGCAAAGATAAATAACCCAATTTTAAAATAGGCAAAGGATCTGAGTAGCCATTTCTCCAAAGAAAATGTACAAATGGCCAAAAAGCACATGAAAAAAATGCTCAACATTATTAGTCATCAGGGAAACAAATCAAAACCACAGTGAGATACCACTTCGCACCCACATCGGCTATAATCAAAAAGACAGATAATAACAAATGTTGGTGAGGATGTGGAGAAATTGTAGCCCTCATACACTCCTGGTGGGAATGCAAAATGGAAAATAGTTTGGAAAACAGTCTGGCAGTCCCCTGAATGACCAAACATAGGATTACCATATGACCCAGCAATTACACTCCTAAGTATACGCCCAAGGGAAATGAAAACACATATCCACACAAAAAGTTGTACATGAATGTTCATAGCGGCATTACTCATAATAGACAAAAAGTGGAAAAAGTCCAAATGTCCAGCAACTGATGATGAATAGGTAAACAAAATGTGGTGTATCCATGTAATGGAATATCATGCAACAATAAAAAAGGAATGAAGTACTGATCCATGCTACAACATGGATGAACCTTGGAAAAGTTATGTAAGTGAAAGAACCCACAGAGGTCACATATTGAATGATTCCATTTGTACGAAATGTTCAGAATAGGCCATCTATAGAGACAGAAAGTAGATTAGTGGGGGGCCAGCCCAGTGGCGCAGTGGTTAAGTTTGCGCTTTGGCATCTCGGGGTTCGCAGGTTTGGATCCTGGTTGCCAGGTGATGCACTACTTGTCAGCCATGCTGTGGCGGCGTCCCATATAAAGTAGAGGAAGATGCGCACAGATGTTAGCCCAGGGCCAGTCTTCCTCAGCAAAAAGAGGAGGATTGGCAACAGATGTTAGCTCAGGGCTGGTCTTCCTCACAAAAAAAATTAAAAAAAAAAAAGAAAGTAGATTAGTGGTTGCCAGGGTCTGAGGGGGTTGGGGGGAATGGGGGGTGACTGCTGATGGGCACAGTGTTTATTTTTGAGGTGATGAAAATGTTCTAAATTTGGTTGTGATAATGGTTGCATAACTTTGAATATGCTCGAAACCATTTAATTTTATTCTTTAAATGGGTGAATTATATGGTATGTGAATTATATATCAATAAAGCTCTTACAACAACAACAACAAAAAATTGGGCACCACCAGCAAAAGAGCTGGTGAGTGTTGCAGGCTGAGGGATGTCAGGTTGCATGACGATAATTTCCCTCCTGTGCCGTGGCAGACATTGCTAATTATCAGAGCACTCTGCTCCCTGAGCCTCGATGGGGCCCCAGGACACCACCCCACAGCTGGCTCTTGATGTCAATCACTTTGCCAGTTTTCTGGTTCCTGACATCATTCTATAATTTGGAACCTGACTTAATCTTTAGCTAATTCCTGGCTGTTTGCTCATCTCCCTGAGAGGCTGTGGGAAGTGAGGTGAGCTCTCTCTGCCCCGGAGCCTGGTTCACGAGGGCTCGGAGGGAGGGGATGAGTGAACGGAATGTGACTACGTGAGCAGTGGGGATCCAGGAGGGGCTCTCCTTCTACATCCCCCACTCGCCCCCCCCCCCCCACCCTGCTTCCAGTCTGTGGGAGCTGAGAAGATGCCTACCCACGCTGACAGCTGAGACTTGGCTAGGGAAGCCCCTCCAACCACCAAGTCCTCTGAGCTTTCAGGAAGTTTGGGGTGGATGTCCCAAGGGTAGGGATGGGGACCCCGGGAAAGGCTGCAGTCCCTGGACGGAGACCCAAGGCCAACCTGGCCTAGCATCACTGCCACCAGTTTCCGTCTGTCCAAGCTGGATGGCAGGGGCTGGGACAGGAGTTGGAAGGATGCAGGCTAGACTCCCATCTTCCCGACCTCAGGTGGCCGTGGAGACGAGGGAGCTCTGAGGCCTGGTCAGGGTTGCAGACATCCGGGGGCATGGACGGGATGACTCTGGAGAAACCTTGAGTCTGCAAAGTCAGAGGCAACAAATTCAGGGCCTCCCCGCCCCACCCTCCAAGTGGACGTTCGTGTGCGGGTCTGCGGGCTCTGGGAGCGCTTGTCTGCATGCGTAAGGCCGGTCACTGTGCCATCTGCCCACGGCCCTGTCTCTGCATTTACATTTCTGTGCAGGCATCTGGGTTTCTGGGAACACGTAACTGCTTGTCTATTTCTATGTACGTGACAGATGACAGAAGTAGCAGCTGAGACGCCAGGTTTTAGAATCTCAGAGGCCTGGTATGAACGCTGAACATCAGTTTCCTCGTCTACACCGTGCAGATACGATAACACCTACCTCCCGGGGGTCCTGAGGACTTGATGGCACACTGCAAAGCACTCGAGGGGTCTGGCCCAAGGAAGTAATCCACGGTCAGCTGCTTATCATGACGCCTGGGCACCTGTGTGACTCTGGGGATTCTGGGGGTTCAGGTCTCCATTTCTCTGTGTCTCTGTATGTCTCTATGCAAGCTTCTAGGAACTTGTGGGTGCGTGTGCGTGTGTGTGTGTGTGTGTGTGTGTGTGTGTGAAAGAGAGAGATCCGAGGCCCAGCTGTCCCTGCCTCAGTGGGGGGCTCAGGCCCCACTGCGCATAATTACACTTTAAGGGGTATTTATTTACTCCAGCCCTACTTGCCCTTCAGCTGGTGTCTGCGAACAAGGCTTTCTAGAACTCGGGAAAACGGTCTTGCACGCCCTGGTGCACACACACACGCACCTTGCCCAAGGAGGCTGGAAGGCCAGGACAGCCCAGACCACTCCTCGCCAACACCCCACCCTGTCTCAGCCCCTCCCCCTAGGGGTGAGGAGATATCAGTCTTGGGAACTCTCCCCCAGCTCAGGAGTCCTGACTCCCCGCCCCCAGTTGGGCAGACTCCAGAGGCAGGGGGATGGACACAGTGATGGTCGGGGTCTAGGTCAGCATCAAGGCCAGGATCAGGCTCACCTGGAAACTGACCAGGATCACCCTCACCGCAGCCCTGCCCAGGCCTCTCCCTGCCTGGACCGCATCCTGAGCCCCACTCTTGCCCACCCCTGCTGCCTCCATCACAGCCCATTCCCCTGACCCATACCCCCTTCTTCCCTGTGACCCATCCCTCAATCCCCAGGGGTCAGTCACATCACCTTCTCATTGCAAACCCTAACCTCTCTCTGCCTTGTCCCCAAACCCCATCATCAGGGTCTCCTGAGTCATCCTCTTACCGAGCCAGACTGGGACCAGAAGCTCAACCCCAAGGCTTAGCAGTGTGGGACCCTGAGTAAATCGTGGCATCTCCCTTAGCCTCAGTTTCCTCCTCTGTGAAATGGGGATCTTTGAGTTGCACAGAAAGAAAATTCAACTTGAATCGAGCTTAAGCTAAAAGGGGATTTTATTGGAAGGATGCTGGAATGAAGGACATCATGGGACTGAAGGAGAAGTAGAGCATCCAGGCCACGAGGGGAGGGACAGAGCCAGGCCCAGGAGCAGCTGGACCAGAGATGAGGAAGGAGGCAGGACTCTGGCTTCATCTCTCTCGGAATGTGGATTTCACTCTCCCCGTTTCCTGGGGTCTGGCTTGCATCCAGAGTAGAAAATACGGCTGACAATAGCCTTTTAGTTCTGCATTTAAAATCTTTCCCTTTCAACTTCATTAAAATTAAGAGCTCCTAGCCATCCAAGGTACCATTAGAGAGTAAAACATAAAGCCTCAGAATATATAAAGAACTCCTAGAAAGCAATAAGAAAAAAACAGACAACCCAAGTTTTGGTCAAAAGATTTGAACAGGCACTTCACTGAAAAGGATATCCAAATGATCAACGAGCCTAGAAAAGTTGCTCAACATTACTAGTTGTCGGGAAAATTCAAAGTGATACACCGCGTCCCCACCCAGATGGCTAAAATGAAAAGAACCGGCAACACCAAGTGTGAGAGCCGGTGTGGAGAAAGCTGGACTCCCCACACTGCTGAGCGGAATATACGTCGGTACCACTACTTGGAAAACAGCTTGGCAGCATTTACTACAGCGAGCAAGACAGACAGACAGAACCAAGAAATTCCACTGCTGGCACAGACCCAAGAGAAACGAGGCTTTATTCCCACCAAAAGACAGACACAAGAATGTTCATAGCAGCAGAGGTCACGGCAGCCCAGACTGGGGACACACGTGTCTGCCGAGGAGAGAGTGAGTGAGTGCATTACTGCAGGTTTGTACAATGGAGTCCTGCACAGCAACGGGAAGGAACCAATTCCTGCAATGAGTAACAACCTGCATCATTTTTGAAGCATAATATTGAATGAAAGAAGCCAGACATAGAAGAACACATGCTATGTGATTCCTACACAAGTCCAAAAAGAGCAAAACTAGTCACAGGTGAGCATTGTTATTTGGGGAGGTTTTGACTGGGAAGAGAAATGAGGGAGCCCGCTGGGGTGCTTGTTTCGGGTGATGGTTCCACAGGTGTGGACATGTGTAAAATTTCATCCAGCTGTCCACTTCAGATCTGTGCCCTTTACTGATGTAAGTTAAATTAGATAAGAAAGGAAAGCAAACTTTATCCTGCGGCCGTCAAGGTTTCCACCTGACTCTCTGAGGTCCAAGTTTGAAAATCCCAGGGAAGGTAGTCCTTGGCCCAACCCAACGGCGCTAGGGGTCAGGACCATGGAACAACATGGCGGCCCCATAGGATGGAGTCGGGGGAGGAGGAGCTGGGTAGATGGGGGTGCTGTTTCCAGAACAGGGAGGGAAGGGCAGACCAAAATACAGCAGTCCACTCCATTTCTCTGAGCCTTCATTTCCCATCTGTAAAGAGGAAACAGTACTTCCTACCACAAAGGGTTGAGATGAGGATTCAAGGGGGGACCAGCCTCAGGTGCCTGACCTGGGGCCTGGATCCCAGATCCCAGCCACTGCTTCACAGGGGTCCCCTCCGCTTCATCCCTCTCCCCACCACCCCTCCTCCCTGGCCAGCCTGCCCCTCTGGTCCCCCCGCCCTCAGCTCCCCTACTCTGCCCTCTGTGATCCCCAAAGTGAGGCCCCATCACCGTATAATTTCAAATTACTTGTCGCTTTAGTTAATTAAATGTAAAATCATCGAAATAAAATTATACCTTCATTAGAAATTAACTCGCGTTTCAGATCCAGGATAATGACCGGGCACTCTCTCCCACCTTCTTCCAAACCACACGCAGAATGGTCAGTTAAACTGAATGGGAAAAAAGTTTAACGACTGCACGGCAATCAAGCTTATTATTATTTAAGCACAAGCTATTACCACGTGCAATGAGGTATCGCCAATAAATTATCTTTGAAAGAATCAGTCCTTGTCTGAGCACAGGCAGGCTGAGGGCTGCTGCAGGGGAGGTTGTACAGGTGAGCTGCCCAGGCCCGGGGAGCGGACAGTGGTCCCGTCCCTCTTGCTGACCATGAGCCTGCTCTCAGGGCCTCTGGTCAGGATCTCGGGGTCACTGTGAAGGGAGCAGGGTTGTCTCCGTCTGACCCTGCAGCCCACACTAAGGGGCGGATGCTCTGGCACAGGACAGAGATTGGGGCCCAAAAGGGTCCCTGAAAATTAGGGGGGGCATAGAAAGGAGAAATAGTGTGTACAGGGCTGGGATGGGGCAGAGAGAGACAGAAGAGAGAGGAAGAGGAGGGAAGAGTCTTCGAGAGACATGGAGATAAGGAGTTTGAGACGGAGACCAGGAGATAAGGGACAGTCAGAGAAACAGGGAGAGAACCTTGGAGCAAACAGGGCAGACACAGAAGAGCCGAGAGCAGAACAAGCAGGCCAGCGAGAAAAAAGAAGACAGAGCAGGAGGGCACGTTGGCCGAGTCTGCGCAGGCTCGGGGCTTGAAGCATGTGAGCCACTGTCTCCCACAGAGGGACCAGCCATCCCAGTTTGTCGGCTAAGGGATTTCCAGGATGGGGGACTTTCAGTGCTAAAACTGGCAAAGCCCTGGGCGAACCCAGGACGAGTCAGACACCCTGCTCCTGGATCCTCACAGGAACCAGTGCTGTCACCCCACTTCACAGGGGTGAGATCGAGGCTCAACGGGATGAAGTTGTTTGTCCAAGACCACGGAGACAGAGAAGAGAGGAAAAGACACCAAGCCACAAAGTGTCCCCTCACCTCCTAGTCTGTCTGAACTCCCCGCTTTCCCCCCACCTCTGCCTCATCCCAGCCCCTCCCCGCCCTACACACCCTAGCTCTCCTTTCTCTGCCCTCTTCCTAATTTCAAGGACCCCCTTCTGTCCCCAGTCTCTGTCCTGCGCCAGAGTATCGGCCCCTTCTGGTGGGCTGGAGGGTCGGGTGAGACACCTCCCCTGGGGCTTTAGGGGCTGACAGACCTGGGTTCAAGGGACTCACTGGACAACCTTGGACGATTTCTTGACCTCGCTACACTCCCGTGTCCTTAGCTGTAAGATGGGGTGCTAATGGTCCCCCGTCATGGGGTTATAGGATTTGATGAGACTGGTGGCTACGTGCCCAGCGCAGAGCCTGGCACCGAGCAGCTGCCCTGGGGAAGAGACCCCCCAGACGGGGCGGCTGCCCCTCTCCTGGGCACAGTCGCATCTCCCAAGACCCTCACTAAGCCTCTCAGCCCCAGACAGAGCAGGAGGGTGAGCCCGCGGGAGGACGCAAGCTGGGGCAAGGTGACAAGGGACCACAGAGAGGAGACAACAGCAGCCTGACTCCGGGGCCCCCCTAAAACAAAGACCCTCAATTTGCATCTTACAAGAAATCCAAAACATGCATTGTCTTCACATAGCTGATGCTAGAAAATACATCTTTGTGGAGTGAAGGTACAAATAGATGCATAAATTAATTAATCAGAAGGTCAGTGTTTTCTAGGCCACCAGGAACAGACGTCACCCCACCTGGCGGGGACCACCACCTGCCATAAACTTCTCATCCAAGTTCCCTGCAGAGTCCCTTGAAAGTCACCTCCATCTCTCTCACAGGTCAGCCAAGATTTAGAGATAGGGGCCATGTGGGTGCCTAGATCTGCTATCTGCCCGTGACTGATGGAGGACACATTCCCGGGACATGTTTACTGTCACCCTGCACCCCCGGCCCGCTTTCCCGCCGTGCCATCCCCTGATAATTCACGGCCCGGCTCCCGTTGGCAAATGACTGATACGGCCTTCACAGCGGGGCCTGCTGGTCACTTGTCTCAAGGAGACTGGGAAGGAAACTCAGACACGATATAAATGGGGCCTGTGGAGCCTCAAACACCTTGGAAAATTCCCCCACCCGGACGCCTCGCCGTTTTTAAGTAATAAAACCACAGAGAGATTACATGGCCACCTGACAGCCTGCGACGGATGGCCACCCGCGTGAACTTTTTACCTTCGAGGTGGAGACCAAGAGGAGGAGAAGAAAAAAAGAAGAAAGAACCACCGGCCAGCGAGCTTCTTCCTTACTCCAGCTCAAAGCCATTGCTGAAGCAGGAGCTTCACTGAATATGTCCCCAACTCAGTTACCTGGAGGGACACCATCCTCACCAGGGACCTTGGGCTCAGTTTCCCCATCTGGAGAATGGGGGTACTCATGACCCATTGGTTAGTTTTCCGAAATCCAGAAGCAGCCCTAAAATAAACCTTTCCTGGTTTATGAGTATAATCCTTGCTTTCATTCATTCATTTATTTATTCTTTGATCCAACAAGAATTTGTCCCTGTGCCAGTTTAGCGGTGGGCATGGGGACAGGGGGTGTCAGCGTGGGGAGATGTCAAGCAATCTCTGGGAAACAACTGAACTATCCTCAGGGAACCACTCATTCGCCCTGGGACCCTGGGCATGTTGCTCCAGCCCTCAGAGCCTCAGTTTCCTCATCTGTAAAATGGGGATGACAATGGCACCTCATTCAAAGGGTTGTGATGAGGAGGCAGGAAAATCCCACCTGGGACGCCCTTAGTGCATGGTGCATAGTGGGTGTGCACTGGGCCCGGCCATCAGCCCCTGAGTCCTTCTCTCTCGGAGGCTGGAGAGTTCTTATGCAAATCCAGCCTCTGGGAGGGAGCCCACCTAAAGAGCCAGAGTTCCCAAGTGGGGTATGAAACCATGAACCTATCTGGACTGGAGGGCACAAGCTAGCTCCTTCATGGTCTAGCAGGATTTTCACTTTTTCCCGGGACAGGGTTTCCCCAGTCCTGGATGCTACGCTCTTAGTGTAATGGACACGGATTCTTGCTCTGTATGGAAGAATAACAGTAAGAGGAGCTGCCATTTATGGAGCGGCTGCTGTATACCATACACAGCACTGGATGCTTCTAATGCATTTTCTCTTTGTCGGGTCCCTAGTTCACCCCAGATGACAGGCATTCATTGGTATGTTTGGACTAGTGCAGTATTAAGGCTACTCAAACAGGAAAGGAAGACAATTTAACAACAGGCCAAAGGCTTGATAGCGCTCTCAACCACAGGGACTTTATAATCCTACCCTCTTGGGATACTCTATGCAAGAAAGAGGGTGCTGGAGAGGCGGGAAACCCCAGAGCCTGGGGCCAGTGGGAGATGATCCCCAGGAGATGCCTCGGTGTTGGTGGCACCCAGCCGTCAGAGCTGGGCGGCCTCCATGGCCCCTTGAGAGCTACTCCTCCTTCTGTGCCCTGTCCTGTGGGCCCTTGTGGACAGTATTACCCCAGATCTCAGGCCCTCTGGCTGGCTGTCGAGTTCAGCCAGTGGAGGCAGTGGCAGGCGGTGGGGGCGGGCGGAGGAGGAGAGAGGTCAGGGTGTTTACCCCACAGCTCCCTCCCTGCTGGGCTCCAGGTGGGCAGCATCTGCGTTCCTCCCCCAGGAGGCACAGGTCCCCTGAGGGAAGCCCTCCTGTTGGCAGTGGCTAGGGGACACCCTCTCCAGGTTCCGGAGACCACTCTTCCCCTGGTCTCAGCCTGGAGAGGAGACTCACCCCCACTGGGGGCAGCCCCGGGTGCTTCTCCATCCTGTTGGCTTCCTTTGACCTGCCCACACCTTTCTAGGTAGAGCCTTCATGGAAAGTTCTTCAACTGCCCTTTGGGATGTACCTTGTGTCCTGCCAGGGCTGGCTGACCACCTGGGGAGGTGCAGAGCTGAGGACAGAGCGAGGCTGGGGGCCGGGGGCTCTGATGATAAGACCCACCTGCTTCATCGTGTCACAGGGCCTGGCAATCCCCAAAGGCCGCCCTGGATGGGGCTGTTCTCAGACAGTGGTCAGTAGGGGCCCGAGGCCGAGACTGCAGCGAGGCTGCCATGCATCGATCGCATGGAGGGTTCTCCACTCAAGAACCCTCAGTCCACTGAGGATCTCGAGGGGAGCAAGGACTGGTTGAGAGTCAGTATGGCCTTGCAAGAGGGGGTTGGATCAGGTTCTCAGACTGCAAGAAACACATGCAAACTGAAGTGAGAAAAATACAGAATTTACTGGAAGGACAAAGGGGACCCTCCCAGAACCTAAAGGTAGGAAGTGCAGCCAGGCCTGGTGAGGGCCTGGAACCAGGGCTGAGAGAGCCGTGGGGGCCCCGGCACCGTTAGTCTCTCTCTCATCCTGCTCTTCCTTCCCTCTGTGCTCCACCCGTCTCTGCTCCCCTGCCCACGTGCACCAAACATCACTTCAACCCAGGCGACCTCAGACACTGCCCAGGTGCTCCGAAGCCCGGCTCCAAACCCCAGGAGAAAGACACCAAGTGGCCCCACTGCATCACGTGCCAGCCTCTGGTCCAGTCCCCTGTGGCCAGGAGTGGGCTCAAGAGGGTTGGAGGTGCCTCCCTCCCTCCCAGTGTGGGCCAGTTGTCACCCGTGCCTGCCCCAGTGGGCTCAAGGGGAATAGCTCAGGAGTTCCCATCCTGGCTCTCTGCATAACATGGGGCAAGTTATTTAACCTCTCTGGGCCTCAGTTTACTCACCTGGAGGAACGAGGAGATGCAATGGGATAATTCACATGGGGCACCTCACGTGTAAGGAGTACTCCGTAATTAGTAGTAGAAATGATGAGGTTGATGCAGATTGCACCACGGAGTACATACAATTACCCAGCACTGCCCAGGCCAGAATCTGCAGAATATTGTTCTGAGAGGTATTATGTGATCAGATAAGTTTGGGAATCTGCATGGATATTCGCAAATGCACGCTGACGTGTGAAAGGCTCTGAGACGTCCTGCAGCAAAGAACCCGACTTATTTCATTCAACCAATGTTTTCCAAACTTACTTAAATCTAGAACCATTTTTTCACAGAATCCCTATTAACATCAACAGACAAGAATCTGGGAAATGTTGGAACTGCGATCCCATTTTAACCATACATAATTAAACATTATAGACTTTCATGTGCAGTCACATAGTAGTTAGGACTCGTTTCAGGAACAGACTCTCTAATTGGCTTGGGACAAAGAGGCTTTTTCAGGCTGGCTGGAACCGTGAGCTGGACGGCCCTCAGAACAGCCTCCTTCTCCCCTCTTTCTCCTCCTCCTCCTCTCTCTGAGGTCCGGCTCTCAGGGGAGCCTGAAGTTCCTGCTCCTGAGGTCCCCAGCCTGGTCCCCACCTGCAGAGGCCCCATCGCCACCTCTTGGGGTCAGGTGCTCATCTCTGACCCGATCAGCCTGCAGGGCAGGTGAGCATGTGGGATACACCCAACCGCCAATGATTCCCCCCAGGGAACCGGAGAAGGTCTTGCAGACAGAGGCGGCCTCCCACCCCCGTGCTGGTGGTCACCCCAGAGACGGAACCCATTTCAGCATGGCCCACCCCCACATCCCCAGACGGAGATAAGGGAAGATGAGAGGGAGGGGCGGCCATTCCCTCCCCTCTCATCCGCTTGGAGGTGGAGAGTTCAGCTTTTTCCACCCAAAGTCCAAGGGCATCTTTCCTCCGGCCCAGGTGCCTGCACGGAAGGAGACTGGCTTTCCCAGAGCGGCACTTGGACGCGGCACTGGGTTTCCCTTGTGCCCACGGAGCCCAGGAAAAGGGCTCACTGGCCCGGAGTGCCCAGGCCCCAAGGCCCTGCACCTAGCTGCAGCAGGTGCTCGCAGCCCCAATAGCTGAATGTCACCAGGGAAGACGAGTTTTAGGGCCACCAGCTTGCAAGGGGCCACACATCAGAAGAACTTGACAGGAGGCCACAGCTGGGGGCTGGCCACAAGATGTGGCTGAATCGTGGCAGGGCTGGCAGGGAGGAGAGGAGGCACCCCTCCCTCTCCAGGGAGAACCTTTGGGATGGCCACCTACCCACAGACAAGTTATGTCAGCAGCCAGAACCCCCAAAGAGGCTACCTGAGCCCTGTCTCCCCAGGCCAACGCGGGGGCCAGACGCTGCCCACCCCCTCTGGGCAGCTACGAGCGCGGGCCAGCCCACCCCAGGGGAGGTGGGGGGAGGAAGACATGCTTGGAACACAGGCTGGGGTTGGAGCTTTAAAACACGCAGGACCGAGTCTTGGATACCAGACTGAGCAGGTCTTAATAAGCCGAAGTGGAAAGTTACAGAATTGGAGCGAGACATCTTTCATGGACTCACTGCCCAGCAGGAAGGGAGAGGGAGCTGAGAGGGAGGAGCGGTGGCAGTTATTGGAAAAATAAAACCATTTCATGTTTATACCCCTAATGAGTGCAGATGCCTCTAAACTGGTTACACTTGATTTTTTTTCTTTATGCTTTTCTGTATTTTCTAATTTTCCTGCCATGAACATGGATTACTTGGGTAATAGAGAAATAATAAAGGCTTAGAAAAGAGTCAGGTGGTGGCAGTCCATGGGTCCCTGAGGATCACACAGCCAGGGCCCCAGTGGCCCAGGGTCCCAGGGGGACCCAGGGGACGGGTCAGGGCACTGAGGGCAAAACAGGCATTCTGCGAGGATGCCCCTAGGGGAGGCGGGGAGGCAGGGCCCCGGGCAGTGCGTGCTCCGTACCTGTCAGCTCCGCATATTGGGAGCAGGTGGGGAGGCAGGAGTGGGGGCTGGTAGAGCCCTGGATGCCGGTCAGCCCCCGGCGGAGGCTGAGCTAGGAGGGAGTCTGTGCTCCGGGTGGGAGCACAGCACCAGGGACGCTCTGAGTCGGGGGCTCCTGACTCCACCCTCACCAGCTGGGGAAGCCAGGTGCTCCCTCACAGGGCACAGCAAGGGTAGACAAGGGAGAGTCTGGCCCCAAGGGGTTTCCTGCCCCTCTCCCAAAGCCCACTCCTGGCCTGGTGAGAATTGGAGCAAGTTGTGGGACACCAGGGGCCCTGGGAACCTCAGCTGGTGGGCCCAGGCCACGTGTCTGGGGTCAGAACAGGCTGGGTCCTGACAAACTGCCCGGTCAGGGTGGGCTCAGGCACTGAAGCAGGTAACGAGAAAGGGGTAGCCGAGACCTCCGAAACGGGCTCAGCTCAGAATCCCAGCTCCACTGTGGCTGTGTGACCCTGGGGAAGCCACTTTCCCTCTCTGGCCCTCATTTTCCTCGGCTGTAAAGTGGGGATAATAGCAATGGTACTTGTGGCAGATTGCACTCGTGGTCCAAACCCTTCACCTCTCCTTGTCGCCACACTCTTTGTCGTGTGTCTTTGCACTGTCTTCCACTAAGGAGGCAGGATATTGTTCTGATGTGATTCTGGCCATGGGACTGGCTTTGGCAATAGAAGGAGGAAGCAGGGAGGAGCCTCAGGCCTCGGCTGTTTCCGTTTGCTCTCTGTGCCTCCACCGTCTGGGAGAAGAATACGCCCAGCTGGGAGCTGGTCCCAGGAAGAAGATGGGACACGTGGAGCAGAGCCACTTGCCCGTGCCAAGCCCAGATGAGGTCAGCTACCTACTAGGTAACCCTCAGATCTGTGAGAACAAGTGATTGCTGTTTTAAGCAACCGAGTTTGGGGGTGTTTGTTACGCAGCAATTTCGTGGTAACAGCTGTACGTACGATACACTTCCTCGTGGAGTTAATGTGAAGATTCAACGAGACGATTCCTCCAAGTGCTGAGCTCCTGCCTCGTGCATAGTGAATGCTCACAAAATGTTTGGCTGCTTGTGTTAATATTGTTCACATCGTCATTATCATCATCATCATCCATCGGAGGGGAGAGCCTGGGGGCAGAGGTCAGGAGACGGGAACCCCCCATTCATCAAGTCTGCTCCAAGACAGCTCTCAGTGACAAGTCCTCCCACCTAGGGGTGGCTTTTATTGCACTTCTGAAATCCATTCCAATTAGGGGTGAACTGGGGGCTCCTGCTACCCCAGCCAGGGGTGAGATGACCAGGACTCGGGCCCCGCACGGGAGGCTGAAGCATTTTATAATAATCCTATTTCTCGGGAAGCTTTAGTATCACTTCCTTCAAATTAAGTCTCAGCAATAAAGCAATCGATTACCTCCCCCCTGAGCGACAGTGCTGAATCCCACCTGCCTCTCTGTGGGACCCTCCCTCTCCAGGCCTGGATGGTGGCAGTGTGGGGGCCCTGTCTACTGCTGGCTGACCCCGAGGACCTTGGGGAGTTTTCACTCCGGCCGCCGCTCCGTCCCGAGCCGCCTCCAGGCCAGTTTCAGGGGCATCCAGCCAGGTGCGCCGGGCACCGGGAGAGGCAGGATGCTCAAGCCCGCGCTCCCTGCTTCCGGCAGGCTGTCCCCCAGCAGGGCACCCAGCTGGGAGGGCCCTGCACAGCTCGAAGAACCTGAAGAACCAAGATGCCACAGTCCTGGCTTGGGTATCAAAACTTGATGCAGGGATTCAGCAGAGGAGACCAAAAGGCATGAGACAGATGGAGAAGACTTCCCTCCTCACAATACAGCCCCCATCCCCCATCCCAGTCCTATCCCAATCCCCATCCCCATCCCCATCCCAATCCCATCCCAATCCCCATCCCAATCCTCCATCCCAATCCCATCCCAATCCCCATCCCAATCCTCCATCCCAATCCTCCATCCCAATCCCCATCCCAATTCCCATCCCAATCCTCCATCCCAATCCTCTATCCCAATCCCCATCCCAATCCCCATCCCAATCCTCCATCCCAATCCCCATCCCAATCCTCCATCCCAATCCCCATCCCAATCCCCATCCCAATCCTCCATCCCAATCCTCTATCCCAATCCCCATCCCAATCCCCATCCCAATCCTCCATCCCAATCCCCATCCCAATCCTCCATCCCAATCCTCCATCCCAATCCTCTATCCCAATCCTCCATCCCAATCCTCCATCCCAATCCCCATCCCCAGGGAAAGAGGAGAGAGGCTGGTTGGTTTCCACACTCTGCTTCCCTAGCCCACCTTTCTCCAAGAAGATTCCTAGGCAAAGTGGAGAAAAGTGGCTGAAGACCCTAGAAGACAGAGCAGAGAATGCCTGCACCTCCCAGCTCCCACCAGGCACGCCCCCTCCCAGCAGAGCGAGAGCAGGAGGTCATGAGAGCGTCAGGGCAGAAGGGATGCCCAGGGTCGGGGGACGGAGGGCCTGGGAGGAGCACTCAGGAAGGAGCTTGGAGGCAGGGCCTGGATTAATCTGCTGCCTGCCCTTGCCTCAGGCACAAAATTGAAGGGGCGCCAAAAACTCAGTGACCAACAGAAATAGTATTTTCTTTAAATCAAAATGAATACCCAAAAAATCCATGATGAGCAAAATATCAAAACTGAAACAAGGACTGGCCGTTGTCTGTCTAGGACCCTGCGTTGCTGGGTGCCGGGAGGGGCCATTTCCAATCAGCCCGGGACCCCGCAGCGGGTGTAGGCAGGTTGACAATGGTGTGCAAGCAGATTGGGCCACGCTGGTTTTATATACGTCATGGTTTCTGATTGTGGAGTTTTATGAATCTTTTCCCCTGGGCTCAAACCATGGGGGGTATTTTGATAAGCGCGTGTGGGGCCGTGTTTTCCCCTTTGCCTCCGGCTCCTCCCGTATGACTCACACCTGGGAGGTTAACCAGGCGACAGGGAGACATGGAGACACACGGAGAAGCTGGGAGGAGCCAGCGGGCTGCAGCGGGGAGGCCCTGGCAGGCCAGGCTCCCTGTGAGCTCTGGAGCTCAGCACCGACTCCAAGAAGAGGGCAGGGGACAGGGAAAAGCATGAAAGTGACAAATTGTTCAACTGCAAGTGACAGAGAAATCCCAGATTTGGCCAACTCTGCCTGGATTACAGTTTTGGCATCAGGAAGAGTGGGCTCTTGCAGCTCAAAATGAAACTTTTAGGGAATAGAAAGAAAGCAAATTTGCTGGTGTGTATTACGCACTGCCTCTGCCGAGCCCAGTCTACCTGCTCTGCACACGGTATCTTCTTTAAAGCCCACAACCCCCTGTGAGGAAGGAGCACTCACCGTCTCCATTTCCCAAGAGGCAGCCCAGAGAGGTTAAGACCCTGCTTAAGGTCACACAGCCGGTAGTGGTGAAGCCACAGTTCAATGCCAAGATCACACTCTTAACCTCTTCACACGGCCTCAAGCGACATCTTTATTCATCTGAGTTTGTGACTATGAAATTCATCCCTACTTCACAAGCCCCCGGGCTGGGGACCCAAAGGTGCAGCCCTGTCTGGTGATGGAACCAAATGGAACAGATGATTTTGGTAATAATATAGTACAGGTTGAGACCATGGGGAGGAGGAGACAGTGGGGGTGACAGGCCTCGGCGACAAAGCCCCTCATCCCACACACCCTGCGGTTCACAGTGACTCACTCCCCACACAGCTCTGAGCACCTGCTGCAGCCAGCACCTGGCTGGGCCCAGGGGAACCGCGGGGAGTGAGGGACCCCAGTGCCTCCTCCAAGGAGCCCAGGGGCTTGTCAGGGAGTGGGGAAGGGGACAAGTCTACCCACAATCAGATTGCACTAACTGCCCCACGGTCTCCACACACGGAGGACGGGTGTTGGGAGAGCTCACTAGGGGTCCTGACCCAAAGACGGGACGTCAGAGCCGAGACCCAGAGGGTGGGGAGGAGGGACCGGAGGCAGGGAACCAAGGGATGGGAGGTGGAGCCTGGGTGCCCAGGGCCCGGGTGGGGCCCCATGAGGAGCTGGTCTTCCCTGTGAACAAGGGTCAGCCCCCTGTGGTCACCCCTGAGCCATCCCCGTTGGACAAACGGCCTCCTCTCTCTCTGTGGGGCCTCTGCCCATCCTTGCTGTGTCCTCCAGGCTGGGAGGCCACCCCAGATGCCACCAGGAAGCTGCTGGGGACCCAGGGCCGCCTGCCTGGATCTGCTCATCACCCCCTTCCCAGCGCCTTATGAACTGCAGACAGGAGGGGAGATGAGGGTCCCGGGGCAGGGACATCCAGGGACAAGTGGCTGAAGGGGGCTTCTGGCAGCCCAGCCTCCATGGCCCTCGACCGAGAGGGCATCCTGACCCCCGGCCCCAGGTAGGGCCCTCCTCCCTGCCGCAACAGAACCAGCCTCCCGGCCATGGCGGAGGGGCTCGCCAAGCCAAGGATGCAAGTGCGTTAATTAATGAATTAGCCATTTAATTAACATAATTAGGCCTCATTATTTTCCTCGCATGTATCGTCAATTTTCAGGCAATTAAGGAGAACGCCAGTGAAGAATGGAGGCTCTGGGTTGTCACTGCTGGCACGGGGTTGAACCACCAGGCTACTGGCGTGGCCCTCAGGAAAAGGAGGCTCATGCATGCACACACACCCTGAGATGGAGCATCCCTGAGTGTGCATGTGCAGACCGCTTTCCATTCATGTACTGAGCTCCTACTGCATCCCAGGCTCCGGGCCAGGACACAGCTGTGACCAGGACAGGCAGGGAAATCGAGGAAAGTTGTTGGAGTTTGCTGGGGTCAGCCTCCAAGAGGGCCTTTGAGGTAGACCCCCAGAAACCATAGCTACCAATTCCGCCAAGGAGAAATGTCAGCCCTGCTCTGGCCGGGGGAGGCCAGGGGAAAATGCCTTGGGCCACTCTTGTCCTTTTAGCAGTATGTCTTAGTGACCCTTCTCCTGTCTGTGCAAACCTGCAACTTAATCAGCCTGTCTATGGAAAGTTTGCCCAAAGGGTTGTTTTAAAAAATGCTCGTCTTTCATAGAGCCCTGTGGCATTCCATTAGAGACCCGTCTTCATAGAACCACGTACTCAAGTAAGTCAACGGGGCAAAGTTGTTCAATAGCCCGAGTCTGGTCCTGTGACCCTCCTCTCATCTACTCTCACTGTCCTCGTCCTGCCCATGAGGGGAGAAGTTGACAAAGAACTTTTTCAGCTCTAGGTACCACTTGCCTTGGGCGCTCGGGCTCCTGGCTCCCATGTGCGCAGCTGGGTTTGGAGACCTGGGTGCAGAGTTCCGTGTTTATCTCTGTCCAGTTTTATCCTGGTACACTCAGCCCTTCACTCCATCTGCTCAGATTTTTTTTAGATTTGATTTAGGTGCAGTAAATTCTACTGCCTCCCCTCCAGCAAGTTCCTGAAACCCACTTCCCCTCCCCCGACACATACACATATGCATTCTCCCAGGTTCTCGACCAGAAAAGCTTCTATGTCCTCATTCAAATCACTGATGAAAACGTTGACTGAGGCAGAGCCTTGTGGCCTAGCACTAGAGACTGTCCCTAGATCTGCAAGATTTCCTCTGAGGAGGTGTCTGAATCTCAGGGGGAAGGAAGACTTTTTCAAATGCATCCCCCTTTTTCTTCCTAGCCCTCCCAGCCCATGACCATCACGTCCCCAGAGAGCCAGGTGGCTGATGGGAGTCCCTCAGGTGACTGGAGCAGAGATGACATTGTGAACCTGTCTGACCTGTCTACACTGAACCCCTACCCAGAGTCAGCACCCTTGGGTTCAGTTACCCCACCATCACGATGTCCGAGGCAGGAATCTCCTCTCCATCTTTCCCTGTGTGAACTAAGGCAAGTTTCTTAGCCTCTCTGAGCTGTTTCCTTGCCTGTAAGATGGGTCAAAAGTTGATGTCTACCTCGTGGCATTACTGTGAGGGTCAACAGAGACACTGCACATTGAGCCCCTGGCAAATGAGGTCGTCCTGGTCCCCTTTCCTCCCTCAGATCCCTCAGACCCACGGCTCCTTCTTTACATGCTAGTTTCTTCCACGGCCATTCGTAGAGTTCGTGAGTCTCCTCCCCACTGCTGGGTCTCTCCATCTCGAGGCATCTCACCTATTTCCACCCGCAGGTTCTATTATTAACACCATTTTGCAGGTGGGAAAACTGAGGCTGAGAGAGGGTAAGTCACGTGCCCAAGAGCACAGTCAGCGAGTGGCAGACTGAGACCCAAACCCAGCTCAGTCTGCCTCCAGGGTGGAGCAGGACCACTAGGCCCAGCCCTGTTCTAGAACAAGACCGGCAAAGTCCTCTGCTCTGGGAGTTTATATTCTAGTGAGGGAGACACACAATAAACCCAACACAAATATAAAATATGCTGTGATGACGGACTTAGGGCTTTGAAGACAAAGCAAATAATAACAATAGTGGGAAAAGGAGATAAAGGGTGTTGGGGAGGAGCCTGCTGGCCCAGTGTTCAGGGGAGGCTCTAAGGAGATGATTCTGATAAAGGAGGCAGGGATCGGCTAGTGCAAAGGCCCTGAGGCAGGCTTCAGCCTGCTAGATGGAGGAGATGGGGTGGAAAGACAGACAGGCTCGATCATGGAGCGTAGTAGGAGTGGCAGGGATTTGGATTTTGTTGAGATTAGAAAGTTTGAGCTGAGAAGGGCCATGACCTGATTAAAATCTAGAAGGATCCCCGGCTGCCGCATGGAGACCAGACTCCAGGGAGGCAGAGGTGGAGGCAGGGCCTGGCTAGGAGGCTACTGCACTCGTCCACGCAGAGGCGAGGGTGGCTTGGGCAGGATGGTGGTGGTGGCCATGAGAGGAGCATGGATTCTGGATATACTGTGAAGGTGACGCCAACGGGACTTGCTGATTGGGTGGATGAGCCGCAGGGTCCAGGATGACCCCGGGGGTTGGGATGAGCCACGGGAAGGATGGAGATGCTGCCACCTGAGATGCACAGGGGTGGGAGGAGTGAGCGCAGTGAGGGAAAGCAAGACATCATGTGGAGCTGTCACACAGGCAGGTGGACGTCAGAAGCTGGAGTCGAGGAAGAGATTCCAGGGGGTCTTAGCCTGAGCCTGGGCACAATGATCCCCCAGGAGCTCCTGGGATGTGGCCCTGGGGCTCGCCAACACCTGAGAGGGAGCCAGAGAAGAATCCTGAAAAGAGCAGCCAGAGAGAGGAAGGAAAATTAGGAGAGACAGGCGACCTGCAAGCCAAATAAAGAGAAGGCTTCGAGGAGGGAGTAGTCAAGCACATCAAATGCAAATGACCACGGGGCTGGCCCTGTGGGACCCGGAGTCAGGGGAGGGCTAGAGAGGGTGGAGGAGAGACTCGGGCAGAGGCAGCAGCGAGTGAAGACAACTCTCCCGGGCGTTTTGCCTCAAGGGAGCAGGGAAGCCAGTGTCAGTGAGAGAACAAGGGCTCCAGGGAGGGTCTTGTTTACAAGACGGGAGGTGTCACAACACGTCTGGGGCTGATGGAAAAGATCCAATCCCAGTAAATAAGACCCATGGTTTAGATGATGTCAATTGTTCAATTTTTCCAATTTATATTTTCAAGACATCCCTTGTATACTATTAAAAAAAAACTCGCGTTTTACCCGACGAATAATTCCAACTTCACGCATCAGCTGACGGGAACACTTGGACGCCCACAGGGCACCAGCTTGTTCCCACGGTGTCCCTCGAAGTCCTCCCTGCATTTTACGAGGACAAAATGCAAAACATAGATCCAAACCCTCGCAAGCTCACCATTTTTTTTTTGCATTTTGCCCTTGTCATTTTTTTTTAGCACAAGTGCCAATATTTGTAGTGAGTGTGCCAACCTAGGGGTGAGAAACAGATGATCGTGCACTGGAGACCCAGGTGAAGACCCCAGGCTGTAGAAGTGGTCTGTCAGCCCCTCCCCAGCCCAGAGTCAGACATCAAGCACCAATCATGAAGGCAAAGAAACAAGATTCAAGGACAAGAACAAAATGCCAGAAATGGGATGTCAGAGATTGCATACAAAAGGAAAGTGCAATTTAGGATTCTGTGACATTTGTTAGTTTTAGGCAAGCGGAACCATCTTCCTTGCAATATTCAACTTTCACACATGAGACTTGTTTGTTTTTAAGGTGGTATTATTATTTTTTTAATATCCTTTTTATTGAAACATAACACATAGACAGAAAAATGAACAAATCTTAAGCATTCGGCCCAAAGAATTTTAACAGTCAACACATCCATGAAACAAGTGCTCAGATGGACACCTAGCTCGAGAAGCACAACACCAGCGCCTTGAGGGGTGGTGAACACCAAGCGTAACCACCAACCTGACGTCCAGCCCATAGAAAGTTCCAGAAATGGGGTCATACAGCGTGCACTCACTGGTGTCCGGATGCATTCTCTCGCATGTGGGATTCATTCCCGTTGTCGCGTAGACAGCAGAACATTCATGCTCGTGGCCGCACAGTGTCCTGAGTGAAGATCCACAGGTTTTTCATCCATCTACTGTGGATGGGCACTCGGTCCAGTGTGGGGAGTAACTTGGACAGCGTCTGGGCCTCCTCGATATGTCTCTTGGCAGGTGTGTGTTTTAGGAACATACTTGTACAAAAGTCAAGAACCTCTGTATTGAGGAAGTACCGGATATTAATATTCTCAAAACTCACACCCCAATGTCCCATCGGCCTGACAGTCCATGGCCCAGGATTTGGGATTCTCACTTCCCGTTTGGTTTTCTAACGTTTCTTTTTATTTCTCTTTAAAGCAATCGTTTTCAACTGGGGATGATTTTGCTCCTTTCCCCCGGGGGACATTTGGCAATGTCTAGAGACATTTTTGATTGTCACCACTGGGGTGGTTAGTGGCATCTAGTGGGTGGGGCCAGGGATGTTGCTGAACATCCCACAAGGCACCAGACAGCCGTCCACAACAAAGAACAATCCGGCTCCAAATGTCCGTGGTGCCAGGTTGAGAAGCCCCGGTGTAAAGGTATAAATGGTTCACGACGCCCAAATCAGGGTTAAGCAATACAGGGAGGTTGGCAATCTCAACTCCCAAACTTATTCTAAAAGTAGCTTTACAGAGACAGATGCGTGGTTGCCAGAGTTGTACAAATGGTAGAGGCTCCAAGGAAGAAGCTACCGGAACCAAGACAAATGAAGAGGAGAGATGAGATTCACTCGGGCAGTTTAAGGCTACATAGAAATTCACCTGGTTTCCATGAGGGAAGGGCATTCTGGCAGAGGGAACAGCATGAGCAAAATTACGAAGATATGGTGGGATCTCATAGGGAGGAGGTCCATGCTGCCTGGGCTCCTTGGGGAGGGGGCAGCTTAAGCTGGTCTTGGAGGAGGAGCAGTTCTCTGGAGGGAGGACCAGCCAGCAAGGGCTGGTGCACACATGGGCTCAAGAGTTCCAAGAGACTGACAAGCTGGGGGGCGGGAAGAGGGGGTGCTGCCCAAGGCAGTGTGAGGGGAGTTGGGACAAGACAGCAGCAGCCGAGTCTGAAAAGCAGTCGAGGTTGTAACCCAGAGCATGTCAAAAACTTCTCACCCTCCACACCTGCTCCATGCTCCCCTCCCCAGGAGCGGAACCTCCTGGAAATAGAATAATGGCCCTAACGGCTGCCCCTCGCTCCACCGTATGCAATCCATCAACAAGTTCTGTAGCTTCCAACCCCAGCGAGCCCTCTGCACCTCCATTGCCTGGACCACGGCCCCAGCCTCCTGGATGGGGTCCCTGCCTGCACTCGGGCATCTTCCAAATTCTCCTCCATATGGAAGCTGCTAGAGAGGTCTTAGTAAAACATACAATGACCATGTCACTCCCCTGCTGGAAACCCCGCTGAGCCCTCTCTCTTAATGCCACTCTTTGGGGGTCTTGGCTCAAATTCAGGCCCCTTTCCAGGGGCCTCCAAGGTGGCAGGGGACTCGCTCTCCACTGGAGGAAAGGGTGGGTGCTGCGCCCCGGCCCTGCTCTGCTCCAGCTTCCCCTGCAGCCTGGGGCCTCCTTGCTCACGGGCTACGGCGGAACGTGTGGTTCCAGCAGGCTGGCCCCCGGCAGTGGGGGTGATGGAGACTGTCCGCCCGGCCAGCCTTCTGGCCTCCGCCTGGCACAGCCTGCCTGCGCGGGCCCAGGGGACCCAGCAGGGCTGGGTCCCCCGAGCCTCCGCCTGGCACAGCTCACCGCTGAGCGAGTCTGGGGCTCCCCCGGGCAGGGCCAGGCCCCCTGGGCATCCAGAGGGCTCGTTATCCCGTCAGCCTGAAGCCGCACCTGCTCTCCTGGTCTCCTGTGATCTCAATTAATCCGTCCTGCCCTGATTAATTAGCAGGGTTAATTATGACGGCTGCTGCCGCTGAAGCTTGGGAAGGAAAGCCCAGCCAAGTGGCGGAGTAGAGACCCAGCCTGGGGTGGGGGGAGGGCGTCTCTCTCTGCTCACTCCCCCAGGCTGCCCTGGCTAGATGCCTGGTGCCCACCCTCCCCAGGGCCAAGGTCAGGGACCTCAGGAGGCCCTTGGTGCTGCCACATGCCTATCAGGGCCAGGCCCACACCCTCAGGCATCAGCTGAGAAAAGGAGATGTGGTCCAGACCATGGGTCTGGCTCCTTGGGCCAAACCTGTGATGTCACATCTAAGTCCTCGCCTCTGCCATCACCATGACCACATCCTAAAGGACCTGGGACTCCACTCTGGTGGGGACTCCTTGGCCCACACTCGTCCAGCTCCCCTTGAGGGTAAACCCAGCACCCACTTCCTTACTGCCTTTCACCTCCAGACCTGAAGATCACGGTGCCTGGGAGCCGGGCCCAGAGAAGGAGGTCGAGGTCAGGAGTGGGGCTGCCGTGGTCAGGCCCTCGGCCGGGGCTGTCGCAGACCCCGCCATCTGGACCCCACTAACCACCTCGTGGACTCAGAGAGCCCCCGTGCCTTTCTCCACAATTCCCCAAAACCCAAACTTGGCTGAACACAAGGGCATCAGAAACAGGCTCAGGGCAGCCTCTTCCCGCAGCTGAGAGGGCAGAGCCCTCCAGCCCACCCAGACCCCTGGGCCCTTTCTCTCCACCCCCCGCCGTGTTCCACTCCTCCTCTGAGCGCCAGTCCCCAGGCCTGGAGCCGGGACAGTCCCCGAGCAAGACGGGAGCTTGACTCAGCACGGGCCCCCCACCCAAGCTGGACCAACTCCCGTACAAACCTCCCGCAATCACCCATCCATTATCCTCCTCCAAAACGTGATCCATTATCCCCGCCCGCGCCTGGCAAAATGTATCATTACCTGCACCCTCAGCACTTCCCAGATCAATCCACCTCTTAAATGTAGTAATAGAGGAGAGGATTAGGTACTAGAAAACTCATTATGAAAATGGCGTACTCAAATTCTTTAAAGGTGATATTTCATAAAATATACCCGGCGTGCCGCGTGCCTCAATCATTCTTTTTAATAGCTCCGTAGCAGCCAGAAAATAAAGTATTCATGAAGATTGAAGAAGATGATCCCATGAACTTCAATTTAATTGGTGCAAATTAAAACAATCCATCTTTCCGCGCTGTCCGTCCATCTCCAATCATCCCCACGCCGCACGTCCCGCACCTGATTACAATGATCTTTTAATAGGAAAACTTGTCAGTTTTTGTGTGATTTACATAAGCTTGAGCAAACTTATGGGTATCAGATAGGGCCTTGGTGGGTGATTTCCTGTCCCCGGCTCCCCGGCTCTGGGGAGGGCTGTGGTGGGGGTTGGGAGGCAGGGTCAGGGTGGGGTGGGGCAGGGGCTGGATGGATTCGTGGCATCTCTGAGTTTGTGACACCCGTCAGAGATGGGGCCACATGGGACATCTATGTGCAGCACATCGGGCCCCAGCCTCTGGCCGTGTCCTTCCTCCCGGACCATGGCGGCTGAACATGGAACCAGATGGGGCTCTTCTCGGGGGCCACAGTCACCCTCAAGGCCATGAATGCACCTTGATCTCCCACTGGAGGAGGCCACGCTCTGTGAGCTCTCCGCTCTCTCCTTGCCGTTCACTCCCCACCCCCAACCCATACATGCTCCATATGGCTGCCAGAGCCACCTTGAGGAGCCTGTGGGGACAGAGAAATGATATTTTCTGGCGATGAGAAGGCAGGAGACAAAGTGAGCAGTGGACTGAGCATAACAAGAGAGACTTGAACAAGGAGGAAAGACAGGTGCTTGGGTCCCCCAAGGAGGCTGCGATGCAGACGATGTGGATTTTAATTCAACAGAAACCAGCCTATGAGACCCAAACAAGGTGCGGCCGCCAGTAAGCTCGTGCCATTGCAGACTGTATCAATAGAGATATGATGGCTAGAAACAGGGAGGTGATCATTCCACCCACATCTGTGCTGTTTGCATCACCTCTGACATGTTCATTCACTCATCCATTCATTCATTCAAATAAACATTTCTTGGGTTCCTGTCAAGTGTCAGGTGCTGGAGATCAAGCAGCCAATGAGACCAACCCAACTCCCACCCCCACAGGCTCTGTAATCCAGCGATGAAGACAGACAGGAAAGCAAGCCATGATTACACAGACCGATAAAAGCTACAGTGGGGGAAATGCATAAGTTAAGGCTGATAAAGCTGTCGGCTCAGGACTTGGACCACGGAAGGGTCTCTGCACGCACGCTGACAATGACGGTGATGCCTATGTCATCCAAGACTAGGCCTAGCTGAGTGCACCCAACAGGCTTCATCTGCCACTTGCTTCAGAATCCGTGGCTGCCAATGAGGCAAGATTCTGGGGCAAGTTTTTTCCAAAATATAAAAATTATAACAAACATACACAGTGAACATTCTCGTGTCCAAATATTTACACACACCCGCACACACAAATACACTTAAAGAACACAGGTGTGCGGAGGTGCGTCTGTATCCACAAATCTGAATTTACTCACGGAAATGATGGTAGAATCATGCTTGCTTATATGACTACAGTTGGAGTTGAAATAAATGGTGAACTGCTCTTCAAATTGTCAAGACTGTGAAAGGTAAGGAAAGACTGAGAGACTGTCACAGATTTAAAGAAACTGAGGACACATAAGGACGGAATGCCCCGTGGTATCTTGGATTGGATCCTGGAACAGGAAAGGGACTCCATGGAAAAACTGAGAAAGCAGAATAAAGTCTGTAGTTTAGTTAATAGTTCTGAACCAGTGTTAATTTCTTAGTTTTAATAAATGTAGAGTGGTCAGGTAAGGTATTGATATTAGAGGAATCTGGGTGGAGGGTGTACAGGAACTCTGTCAGATCTTTGCAATTCTTCTAAAAAGTTCTTTAATACTGATAAAAGAAAATAGGGAGTCAGGATGCCCCTAGATTTAACGACAGCTCTGCTAAAAACTTATGTGACCTTGGACGAGTCGCTCATCTTTTCCGAAGCTCAGTCCACAAACAACATGAGAAGTTCAATTAGATGCTCCTCAAAGCCCCATGGCTCTCTCATCTCGTAATTCACTCTGGATTCAGAAACACATATCTATTCAGCACAGACACACGCACAATAATATACGCCTACCACACATCCTGGCTCACACAAACGTGCACACACACAGAATCAGTATATGCTTTTGTTATCTCAGGTTGCAAATACAGTCAAATCTCTTTATTCTTCTCATTAATAATTTGAGTTTCCACATGCCCTATTAGTAAAACATTCAGTCTCTTCCTCTTGAAGGGTTTTCTGCTACACACACACACACACACACACACACACACACACACACACACACACACACACTTACCTAAGAACCCTTTGAGTAGCCCAATCTGCAGAAAGGGATACCTGACAGTGCCAGCTGCTATTGCCTCTCTTGGCCACATGGTGCCGCTGTTGAAGACGGGAACTGCACAGCTTAGTGACTGTGCTTGCTCTTGCTGCTTCAGTTGCTCTGCTGCTCCTTCAGGTCTCTGCCCAGGCCGAGGAGGCACCGGGTTAGAGCTCTCTTTCCTTCTGACTCCCAGGCTCATCCACTGTCCCCCAAAGCATAACACCATGTCATGTTGGCTGGAACCAGAGGAGCTTCTAACACAGCCACAAGCTGGCCCAAACCAGCTCTCCCCCAAGGCCTTGGGGAGGCCCCTGTGCTGAGCTGGGTTCAAAGGCTGGGTCCTCCCTTTCCTCGGAGTAACTGCATTTCAGGGCACTGGTCACCCTACGCCGCCACTGAGCCTTGGTCAGCTCCCTGGTCTGTCCTGCAATGTCTCCCCAGCGGAGACTCTTGGGGAGCAGAGGCTGGGATCTCGGTCCCTTCTCAGGAGTCTTGGGCTCCTGCCTATGGTGGGGGGTGGGGGTGAGGACAAGAGACTCTTGATGTAAACCCAGAAAAGCTGCGCCTAACGTGCTGCACACTGAAGACGCCTCCCTAAGCACTTTGAAGACGTTAACTACCCTAATCCTCCCGACAACTCTGCAGGGCAGGAATCATTTTCTTCAACCCCACTTTACCACGAGGAAACTGAAAGATGAAGGGCATATACCTGAGTAAGTGGTAGAGTCGCGAGTGGAACTCAGGGAGCCCCAGAGTCTGGGCTCTTTTTCACTACATTATACAGCTGCCAAAATCTCACGCCATCTCCCTCAGCTTCTCCTCAGGGAAAGAACCGAAAGGAATCCCTCCCAGCCTTTCCAGGGTGAAGTAAGTGACCAGCGGCTCCCACCTCTGGACCAAGGGGTGGAGGATGTAATTGTTCAGTAGCCTCCTCAGGAAGCCCCCTGTTGGTTCTGCCTTAATGAAAACCCTCACATCCCTCCACAGTCCACACAGTCAACCAAGAAGCATATTCGCACATAGGGTTTCGGGGTCCAGACCATCTCTTTTCCAGCTGGGAGGGAAAGCAAGGGAAAGGAGGAAGGAGACGGCACCTGTCACCCTGGGCTCCCAGAAAGGGGTGGGGGATGCAGTCAATGCTGGTGGTCTGTGGAGAACTGACAGTCCCTGGCACACTGTCGTGTGTGGTTCTCATTGTCCCCCCCTGCGGTGAGCTAGGACAGGATACAGGAAGAAGAGGGTGGCTTGTGCAATAACGCCGGTGTTTGTGAAGCTTGGGGGGTGGTGATTATCGGGATGACAGAACTGGGTGGCTGTTGCTAAATGCCCAGCTGCCCTAAAGAGAGAAAACGACAAGCTCAGAGTGATCCATCACCGATTCAAAGAGAACGTGAGAGCTGAGGGCCTTCCTGGCAGTGTTTAAAGGAGCTCCCTTCTCCTGCAGCTGTGGGCAGACGGAGCCGGAGACGAGGCTCGGGACTTGGCCAGAAGAGCAGCAGAACTTCGGGGGCCAATTATCCTATGCAAACGCAGGGCCTCACAGGAGAGGAGTGGGACCCAGAGGCTTGGGATGGGGCTATCCAGGTAGGTGCCCTTGAGAACCTTGAACTCCGGATCCCCTGACCTCTGGGTCTCCAGAAGGGGCCCTTAGCCCCTTGTTAGGGGAGAGTGCCCCCATTCACCCTTGCTTACAGACTCGTCAGAGGCCTCATATGAGACAGATGTCCTGTAAGACATGTCTTGACCCTGCTCAAGATCTGCCCCATGTGCCCTCCTGGCCACCAGACCCACAACTAGGGTCAAATTGAATTGGGACCCAGCTAGGTAAGTGTGGGCCTGCTAAGGGATGGCAGGGACTGTCTGCCAAAGGAGCTGCAGGTCCTGGCTAACATGCACAGGCGGGAGCCAGGCCCAGGTTCTCAGGCTGGGTCAAAGCGGGTGGGACTCACAGCTGTATAAGGGAAAATCTGTCAACACGAGACTCTCCAGTGACACAGGATTTACTACTCTGACAAGGGCCCTAAGAGCTGTTGGGACGGCTCTTAGGAGCTTGGACAACGTGATGGCTCCCATTAAATGAAGATGCCAGAACTTCCATGGCTGACGGGAGGAGGGGTCAAAAGGCTCAAATAAGAGAGTGTGCCAGAGTGGACCTGCCAGGTCAGACCAAACCCCAGAGCTGACTGTGTTCCTCAGAAGGGGCCCAGAGAGGCCGTTTATCCAGGCAAGAGGACGAGCTGGTGAGGGAGGCACCAACATCGTTGAGAAGGTCACTGACGGCTGCCCTCACAGCCTGGGGGTGCTGGCTGGGGGTGCTGCTACAGAACTGGGCTCCCTGGTGGGGATGATAAGATTCTTCACCAGGAGGCCAGGTGGCAGCGTGTGACTGTCAGCAGCAAAGTGGACATAATTAGCACAGTGGGCAGCAAAGTGGGAATGGCGGCCAGCAGGTCCTGGTGTCCCAGGGTCGGGATGGAGGACAGCCACAGGGTGTGCTCAGGGATAGGATAGAACCTGGGGTTCCTGGGGTGGGGTGGATGGACAGCCAACAGGTGGGTTCTTTAGTCTATATAATCAAAAAAAGAACAAGAATGGGAAATCATTATCCTTTGCCCAGTTTCCAGACCCAGAACCCGAAGGAGAGGCTGATGCCCAGGAGGAAGGATCCTGTTCCACCACGCAAGGGTTTACAGTATCGATTCCCCGGTCCTTCCCCCAAAGGGACCTACAGCCACTTACTCGGGTCACTGCAGAGGAACTGGGAAAAAGGGATGCTCAGGGCTCGTGGATCTGGGGCCCGAGGTGATGCTTATACCCAGGACCCCAAAGAGCCAGGGCGGACTCCGTCTTAAAGTAGGGATGCACGGGGGCAGGTCATGAATGGAATCTTGGCCCAGGTCATTTCACAGTGGGTCCCCTGGGTTCACAGGCCACTGAAGGGTCATTTCATCAGTTCTCAAAAGTGTCCTTGGAATGGACAATGGCAGAAGCCTCACCTTGGCCCCCTGATCTGCAGAGGAAGAGCTAGGAATGTAGGAAAGACAGAGGGGAAGTCCCCGGAGCCCTGCTCCCTCCTCCCCTAGCCAAGATAAAAAGTCAAAAATATTTTTACTCCAGGGGAAAAGACAGATTAGTGCCACCTTGAAGACTTAAAAGATGCAGGGGCCGTGGTCGCCATCAAATTCCTATTTAATCCATGGGTCTGGGGAAGAGGCGAGTGGACAGAACTAGGGCAATGGGCACCTATGGGAACGGGAATGGGCGCAGTCTGCATTGCATGTGAAGGCCACCAAAGGACATCCACGCAGGAAGATGCTGGACAACCCCAGGGGCAGGGTGAGCCTGCCAGCAGACCTCAGCCAGTCTCCAGGCTCAGCCCTGCGGAATTTGTGCAACAGTCTCATGAACGGAGTCGCTGTAGTGGCAGAGATGGGGGCTCTGCGTGAACCCCAAAGCATGGGCTCCGCTCCCAAAGCCAAGCTAGCTACTGCTGCTGCTGACTGTCAGAGCTGCCAGCGACAGAGACGGGCACAGAGCACCCGGCACAGCCCCATCCTTTGATGTGGCACGTTGACTGCATCCGTCCATCCTGGAGGGACAAGTCCTCCTGACTGGGCTGACCCGCGTCCTGGGTATGGCTTACATTCCCGCCCACAGGGCCACAGCCAACACCACTCACTGACGCCCTGCAGAGCATCTTGATCTGTCGTCATGGGCTTCTCAACAACAGCCTCAGACCAAGGGACCTGCTTTATGGCAAAGGAGGTGCACTGTGGGCACTTCACCATGGGACCCACCAGTCCAGCCACACACACCTCCCAGAAGCTGCAAGCCCCAGAGAGCAGTGGGACAGAGCGGGCAGCCAACAAGGTGCTCCAAGGGATGAGAGAGAGTCTGGTGTCCCTAGGGACGGAGAGGTGGGCCTAGCTGAGCTGCCATCTTGGACAGGCCACTGTCAGGATGCCGTGTACACCTTAAACCAACGGCCATTGTTCGGTGCAGTATCCCCAGCAGGTAGAATACCTGGGTCTGGGAACCGAGGTTGGAGATGGCCGGCTCACCATCACTCCCAGTGGTCCACTTGGACCTTCCGTCCCCACCACTTTGGACTCTAGAGGTCTGGGGGCGTTAATTCATTGCTTTGAGCCTCTATTTTTCCACCTACTAAATGGGAGTTAATAAAACGTCTTACCGTGGTGATGGGGACAAGTTCACACCCAGTGGCAACTGCTCTCAGCGCCTCATTGGAGTCACTACTTTGGGACGGGGTCAGAGTCAATTCAGACGGGGAGTGGGGAAGTCATTCCAGTTTTAGCCCCATTTCTGGCATCTTCCTCCCCAGATCATCAGGAAGTGCTTCTGTGTGTCCACCTCGACTTCCTCACGCTGTGGATAGAGCCATTTTAAGGAAAAGAAGATCTAATTCTTCTCCCCAAGGGCCCTCATTTGGCCTGAAGAACATTTTTAGGTTTTCCCCTCGTCTGGCACATTGTCCTCACCCCCGCCACCTCCGAGCCGGGCTCTGAGAAGCCAGAGGACCCCAAACCACACCCCCTTTCCCAATTTGGGGAGGCTTTTCCTTCCAGCACCTCCATTTTACTATCAGCAAAAGATTTCGCTTGCACTGCCAAGAACTGATATTCAGAAATAAGTATGTAAATCCTTTGTAAATGTATGCTAATTACTTATTTTTAATTATAATGTAAATAAGTAATTACTGAATAATTTTAAAGTATTTACATGGGGGTGTGTGATTTAGACACTAACTTGTTATAAGATATAAAAACTATAAATTATACAGTAATTACAGCCCAATTTACATGCTAAAGCCAAACACAATTACGTAGCAAGAAAAATATAAACAATCAGGTAATTCCATGGTAGTTACTGTGTAATAACCGAGCTGTTTTCTTCCCCCGGTTGACTAAGTGGGTCTATGCTTTCACCCTGGGCTTGGGGAGGCCAAGGGGAGGGTGCATTCAGGAAGCTGAAATCACGTTTAAGAAAGAAAAATCACAAAATAAGAAAAAAAGGCACAAACAAAAGCTATTGAGTCTCCCCTGGGTGGGTCATGGGTTTCAGAGAAAGGCCAAGCCACAGAACGTGACTCCGTGGCCCTGCGGTTCCATGGCCGTGCATGGAGTGGCCCCAGCTGTCCCCTCCTGCAGCATCCACGGCAGCCGCCCTCACACACTGCACCTCAGGCCAACAGTGAGGTCCCCCATCTCCCACCTCCAGGCCTTCCCAGCCCTGAGGCCTCAGCCTTAATCTTCTTCCCACACTTCTTGCCTGGCTAACTCCATCGCACCCTTCAAGTCTCACCTACAATGCCTCTTCCTCCAGGAAGCCTTCCCTGATGACCCTCCCCCCCCGAGATTTGGCCAGGGGCCCCTCCTGGGCTCCCAGAGCTTCCTGGGCCTCCCCCATTACAGCTAACCACTGTTTTGAGATGGGCTGTTTGATGGCAGTCTGCCTCCCCCAACAGACTGGGAGCCCCAAGAGGTCAGAGCCTAGCCTGCCTTGTCCTTGGCTGGGTCCCAAGTTAGTTCGACTTGGCAACGTGGAGTCTGGAGTCAGTGAGATCTGGGTTCAGGCCTGGTGCAGACATTCCCCAGGATCCCTCCAGAGTTACCTCGGAGGCCTGGGCCTCACTGCGGGGAGGGAAGCCTTAGGCTTGTCAAGAGCCCCAGGTTCAAGGTCCTCACATGGCCCTTAGCCAAACCAGCCTTTGAAGGGGGTGTCATTCTTCCCATTTTGCAGACAAGGCAACTGAAACTTAGAGAGACCAAGTCACTGACTGGGCCGTGAACTCAGGCCCCTCCATCCCAGCCTGGAGCTCCTCCGCCCTCTCCTCCCCCAACTCTGGACTTATGGGCTCTGACTCCCGGGGGCGTCATCAGGCCCTGAAAGAGGGTGGGGGCATCTGACAGACACCTGTGCAAGGAGCGAGACCCTGCAAAGACACCAGTTCATGACCGGAGCAGCACAAGGAGAAGTGGGGGGCCACAGAACTATTGACCTGGGAGCCCCTAAGATCATGGTTTCCAAAGCTCTTGTCTGAGTCTCCTGGGTCAGAGCTTGCTGAAATGAAAATTCCTGGACCTCCAGAGCTGACAGCCAACTCTGGGGGTGGAGCCCAGCACATTCCTTTGTAGCGCACACCCACCAAGGCCCACTGGCGTCTGACAGCCACTGTGAGAGGGGAAGGCATGACCTGACCCCGAACTCCTGTCTGAACCTGTCACCTCACCTATGACTTCTGCTGCCTGATTGTGTCAAAGAACTGAGGGGGGTGCAGGTGAAGTGTCCCACGAGCTGGGCCCAGCACACAGGAGGTTCTCATCAGACCGACTTCCCTCCACTCAACACCGCTGTGCACCAGGCCAGGCTCTCGGGCCCCCCAGCGTCCCCAAGGCAGCAGGATGGGCAAGGCCTGGGCCTCGTCCCCGGGGGCGGGGGCTCCAGGGTGCTAGGCCAGCCGGGAGCTTTCTGCCCTGTTCCACGTCAGGCCAGCCACCATAACAGTGAGCCCCATGTCCTCACCCCTGGGAGGTCCCCACGAGAGCACCCGGGCCTCACCCCAGCCATCCTTCCTCCACGAGCACCATCGCCCCACCTGCCAGCAGTTGTCACACAATTTAGAGGCAGGGAGATGGAGGAATCCATATATAGATTCAGGGCTCATCTTTTTTCCTGCCCCTGCGGCTCTGCTGTTCATTAAGCACAGTCATTAGCAAGGATTTAGGGGAACCCAAGCGGGGCCCTGCGGATGGAGGGCCCTGCTGACCAGGCCCAGGCCATCGGTCTACAGGAGAGGAGGTCATCTCAGCCATCCCCCTGCCTCTGAACCAGCTGGCTCAACACTCAGAAAGTCAGGCAGGAAGGCCTTTCTTCTCTAATAATAATGAGCATAATAACCCCAGCAGCCATTTGTAAGCAATGATGACTTGATGAAGCTAGAGAAGGGCCTGCTCTCACCAACCCTCACAAGGCGGCAGGCACAGAGAGGGTCAGTGATTTGTAGAAGACACACAGCCCGAGCACATGGATTGAAATCTAGTCTCTCTGACTCCAGGGTCTCAATCCTAACCACTCACTCAGTTCGCATCTCTCCCACCCCAAATGAAAAGGACTCAGCCAGCGGTGGCCAGCTTTGCCTGATGTGGCCAAACCCAGGGCCCAGCCTGGAGAAGCCTAACACTGGCCAAATCCCTGGAGACAGAAATTGCCATCATTCCAGCTCTACTACCCCTCACACAGCTACTTCACAGCCCAGGAAATTCCCCGGTCCCCTGGGTAATATTTTTTTATGGCCATTGCCGGGTGCTATTCATTTTATTATACTTTCGCCTGTTATTTTTGTTGTTGGCGCATAAGCAATGTGGTCAATTCCGTTTTACGTGCCCTGGCGTCTCAGATTCATCGCCAGCCAGCGTGGCGCTGAGTGGTTACACGGGAAAGTGTTTGGCTAATAAAATGCATAAAGCAGAGATAGGAGAATCAATGCCTTTGTTAATAACCCTTCGCCATCTTTCATGCCGTCTGCCAGGCCGGGCCGCCCACTGGAGCTGGCGCCAGAGGCACCACCTGTGGTGTCTGCCACTGGGGCCAGGCACCAGCTGGCCCTAGAAGCTGTGCCCTTTCCTCTTGCCCTCCTGGAGCAGGAGCCAGTCAGAGAACCCTAGCAAGTGCCCATCAGAGCACTAATTCCTTCCCAGTGCCTGAGTTGGAGACAGAGGGTTAGAAGAGAGAGGTCTTTCTGGGTTCTTGAGCAAGTCACTGCACCACTCTGACCCTCAGTTTCCTCATCTACGGAATGGGTATAATAATAGTTCCTCCAAGGGCTTTTGTGAGGATGCAGGGAAAGAGCCCATGTAACCCACGTGGCATGATGCACAGCACGTGGCATGTGTGCGCTGAGTGAAAGAACACTGCTGTCCCCCTTCCCCAGGTTACAGCCACCCTGGCCACTCGGGGGTGCCCCTCCATCCACAGCCCCTAGGCTGAGAAAGGTCTCTCCCTGGACTGAGCCCTAAAATGAGACATGTCCCAAGACACTGACACCACCTCTACTCAGACCCTAGAATGCAGCTGCCCTCCTTGTCCCTTATTCTTGACCAGATGTTTACCTCAATCCCCACGACCATCAGGCTCCGTGTCTGGGCGCCCCTGGGGCCACATCAACCCCCCGCTCAAAGGCAAGTCTGGCCACACTGAGTGGCAGAGCCCCAGCCCTGGAGCAGGGCACACTCACTGTGGGCCCGGAGCCACGCTGGCTGGAAAAAGGGAGGCGATGGAGAATCTCACATCCTCTCAACCCTCCCCGCCCACCTCCGGGCCTTGGACACACGACTCGGCCCCTCGGAGGCCCAGTTTCTGTATCTCCAAATGAGAAGAATAACTGGCCTCCCTCCGGGGTGTTGTGAGGACGGAACGGGATAACCTACGTAAAGCCGGAGGCCTCTCCTAAGGCTCTTGGGGGCCCTGGGAGACCCTGAGAGCCGCACGCCACCCAGGGAGGAAGGAGTGTCCGGAGGACACGGGGATGGGCATCGTAGGCAGAGGGCCCCACTGGAACAACGATGGCACAGAGGCAGGAAGAGTCAGCCTGCTTCTGCTCAATCTCTAGGGGCTTGTTGGAGGTAATGGGAGGCCCTTGGCCTCTAAAGCCTCAGTTTCCCTCCCTGTAGAATGGGCACAGCATACTTACCACCCGTGGTCTGCTGTGGGGGAGGGGCGGGTTAAGCGAAGTACTTGAGACCATCTCAGGACAGGGTCCGGCACGCAGAAGGTTCTGAAGGCCTTGAAAGCTGCAGTGAGTTGCTGAGCCACCATCTGGGAGATGATGGGGACTTTGAGGGGAGCCTTGATCCTTTGAGGGGACAGCTTTCCCAGGCCTGGGCCGTCCCTCTCTCCCCAGCACCCCCCAGGCTGGGGATAAAGGGGGTGTCACCTCCCGAGGCCCCATCGGTCAGCCTCTCCCCCCGGGCAGCCCCACGCCCTCCTCCCTCGCCTCCCTCCCCCACCCGGAGGCGGGTGTGGAGCACAAACACGGAGCTTAATCCCCAGCGCCTCCCGGCACACCCGGGCCTGACGCGCGGCTCGGCAAATATTGGACTTTATTAATTTAATTTAATTAAACTTTATTAACCTTTATTAAAAATAAACCCTCATTAAAATTCTCATTCCCGTCTCTGGCAAGGGTGGGGGCGGGGCACTGCCTCGTCTCCAAGCTCGTTAAATGTCACTCGAAGAGGTGGTGGCCTCCAGGGCCAGAGTCTGGGATGCAGAGCAAGGGCGGGAGATGGATGTAGCGCGTGTGCGCATGCGCGAGATGGGGGGCGTTGGCAGCTGAAATGCAGGCCCTGGACAGCCAACGTGGAAGGTCAGCCCAGACCACAGCGGGGCCGGCCAGGAGGGAAGAAGAGGATCCAAAGGCCTGAGGGGCCCTCGGGATCCAGCTGCCCCAAGAAGGTCAGCTTGGGCAGGCTCCGCGGATGCCGGGCCTCACAAGGCACAGCAGCCTGGTCCCCAAGAAGATCTGGGAGGAAGGAAACGTTTGTTTCTATCACAAGTGTTATTTTTCCTAAGAGCCTGCTTGCTCCTTTTAGAAAAGTTGGAAAACACAGAAAGGTACCAGAGAACATAAAATTCCCTATGAAGCCAGATAGACTCTTGTCCCTCAGAGCTAGGGTGACCACATCCACCATCCAATCAATCGGGGACATTTTAAAGAGTGGGAGCACTGCTATAACTATGCCTGCATGACAGTCACAACAGGCCCTGTCCTAGGCTGAAGGGACAGCTTGCCACTGCTCAGAGCAATGCTGGTAAGCTGGGGGCAGTTTTCATTCCCGTGGAAACTGAAACCCATTTCAGCAGACAGGGAGCTGGTCCTCTGTTAGGAAACTACCGGGGCCCCCACCCCCCACACCCAGCCAGGACCTGGCGCCTGGGCCACTTCAGAGCCGGCAGTCACCAAAAACCTTCCACATTCTGGGCCCTGTCCTGAGCTTGGTGTAAATTATCTCATCTAATCCCCCAGCAGCCTGGGGGAGGGGAGTCATCCTGTGCCCATTGTGCAGAGGAGGAAACTGAGGCTTGGAGGTGAAGGGTCTTGCCCAGGGCCACCAGGCTAAGTGTCAGAGCCAGGACAGAAACCTGAAGCTCTTGCACTCATCCACCTGGGCGAGCTCATCCTTGCAGGAGCCGAGGAAAACAGGGCTGCGCCACCTGGGGAAGGGCCGACTCCGAAGGGGCAGCCAGGGGGGCGGACCACCTGCTCCAGGTTATCCAAAGAGCTGCTGCTCGGCGGAGGGCTCAGATCTGCCCCAGTGAGTCCGGGCAGAGCCTGGGAGCGGAGGGAGGAGGCAATGGACAAGCCGGCAGAACTGGCCAGCTCTGCTTACACCTGCCACCCTGGAGGGCCCAGATGCTGCCGGCACCTGCCTGCACTGGGGGCCCTCCCTCTGGACGACGGCTGAGCCACCTGATCAGTCAGTGCCGCCCTCATAGGGGAAGGCCTAGGGAAGGACAGAAAGCGGGCAGGCTGCTCCAGTTCAGATGGCGCCAAAGGATGCCTATTGCAGTTCATGCACTCGATAAAATATATTCAACACCCAGCAGGCCAGGCGGTAGCAGCAATGACTCTGGGGTGAGAGGTCCTGGGTTCAGATCCTGTCACCCCGCCCAGTGCTTTGGTGACTTCGGACAAGTTCACTCCTTCAGCAAGCATTCCTAAAGGTGTGGCATTGGGATGTCATGGTGAGCATCAGAGCCAGTGCGCCTTGGGCTTGCAGGCTAGTGAGCGAGACAGAATCAACAATAATAACCCATAGACGTGTTATTGTGAACTAGGGTAAGTGCCATAAGAGGAAAGAGGAGAAGAACACAGGAGACCTAATTAGGAGTGGGGAGGTGACATTGAAGCCGAGACCTGAGGGCTGTGGAGGAGTGAAGCAGGGACACAGAGGGACAAGCCGGCCTGTGGGAGGAGCTGAGGGAAGGCTGGAGGGAGGGAGAGCCTAGGGGGGTGCTGGAGAGGCCCGGGCCTGAGCAAGCCAGGCCTGCAGGCCTGCATCATCGTCCAAATCCAGGGAAGGCCCGGAGGCATGGGAGACCGGCCCATGCATGTCCTGAGAGGAAGGCGGGCAGTGGGGACAGGAAGAAGGGAGTAGAGGCCCTTCAGCAGGGGAGGACTGCCCGGGGCTCCGGCCAGGGTGGGGGCCGAAGAGATCGATGGTCAACAACCGTAGAGATGCTTTAGAGGAGGATTGACTGGACTACCTATTCATTCATTCATTCCCTCATTCATTCATTCATTCACCCCTTCACTCATCCATCCAGGAAGCTTGCTGCCAGGCACTGGTCGGAACTCTAAACAAGACCCACACAGTCCTGGCCCCCAAGGAACTTACAGTCCAGTGGGAGAAGTAACCCACAGATAAAGAAGTAAAACTAATTATTGACCATGCAGGAAGGAAATCAATGGGGAGATGCAGCAGAGACTAGTGGGGGGGGGGGTGCCTCACAACCAGAGGGCAGGTCACGGCTTCTCTCGGGGAGAACCAGTTAAACCGAGACCTGAAGCTCTAGAAGGATCTGCTGGTGCAAAGGCTTGAAGTGGACACTATGGGACACCACCCAGATGCCCCCCAGTGCCAGGCCCCCCCAGACCCCAGCTATGCTCAGTCAGTGGAAGGTGCGGGCGCTGCTGTCCTCAGAGTTATCCTGCGTGTACACCGGGCGCCCAGCACTTAGTTGGCACTGGAGTTAAAACTAAAAATGTTTAAAGATTTTAACAGAAAATGCAGACCCGTGTGGTGGGCAGCGCTGCGTGGAGCCCACCACGGTGGACGTCTCGTGGGGGCTGTGTGTGGGGTTGGGGTCGGCAGACCCGGGGGAGGAGGACCAGCACCCCGGCTCCCCACTCACTCGGGGTGGGAGGTCTCTCCTGCCCCGCTCTGACAGCAGTCCATCGGTTCTCAGCACCGTGCGTCTTCCAGCATTTTCCAGCACCGGGGGGCCTCCATCTTCCAGACGAGAGACCCCAAGGGCACCCCGAAGCGACTCTGTGGCTCTGGGCGGGGCGGGGGCAGGCTGCTCTCACCGTCTTAGACAAGCCCTTTTGGGAACACATACCCAAGCCCCTGGCACCAGCTTCCAGAGAAGGCAGGAGCCCCTGGCAGGGCCCGGCAGGGCCAGGGAGGAGGCGGCAGCCCCGTTTCCGCCTGTCTCTCCCTGACCCTGGGCCTCAAGGGCTCTCCCTGAGCTGCTCTCTCATTTTCAAACTTCTCCCCGCTTGTCTGAGTTCACCTGCTGAAGGTGGCTCCTCTAGGACGCCAACTGCTCACATCCTCCACGCACCGACCAGCAGAGACCCCCACCCTGGCAAGGGCCCCTGGTCCCAGTTCCCAGGACAGGACCAGATTGGCCCGGGTGGAATTAGATGCCCAGTGCTGCTCCAATCAGCTGAGGCCAGGGGCGGGGCCACACAGAACAAACACTCGGCAGGATCCACCCTGAGGGGGGCGAAGGGGTTTTCGTAGGGGCTCCTGTGACCCCATATTTCCCTGACTCGCTCATTGTGTTCCTGAAGTCTAACAATGAATGCTCCGCCTAAAGGGGAGTGAGCGCCCTGTCCCTGAAGGGGTGTCCGCATGGCGGGATGACCTTGGAGCAGAATTATATTAGAGCGTCTCTGGGTCTGAGACACCTTCCGCTTTCTTCTCATTGGGTCCCGGCCGCTCCTGTCCTGGGCGGGGAGCTGGACAGCCCTGAGCATCACCTTGCACACATGCATGCTGGACCCCATGCAAACACGGAGCTACACGCAGAGGCCCTGTCACACGTGTGTGGACAGATGCAGACGTCCAGGCCACAAGTGTGCGCCTGAGCGTGTATGCACAGCCAGCCCAGAGAACAGCCGCGCGCGCACGTGCACAGCGCCCTGGGGAGAGTTCCGTCTCCCTGCCTTTCTCTCTGGAGGACATTGTGCTCTCAAGACAGAAGGCTCCATTCTCCGGCTCCTGCAGGAGCAGATGGGTGATGTGGGCTCTATTTCCGCTCTCAGGCCCGTTCCCTCATCTACTCCTGGCATGCAGGCTCCCAGAGCTGGGGTCAGGATGGGGGCCTCGAGGGAGCACCCTAGCTGTGCTCCCCTTTCCCTGCTGAGAAGCAGACCTGGCCACACTGGGCCAGGCAGAGAGCAGGAGGTCAGAGTGGCTTCCTGCCAGGAGCCCCCTTAAGAACACAGCTTTCAGGGGGCCGTGTTCCAGAATCTCCCCCACAACCCTGGCTGCGATATAAAATAGGTCATTGGCATAATCCTGGCCAAATTGGCCTCTCGAAGATCAGCTAGGCCGTGCTCCCCGGGCCTAATTATCCCATATTTGGTCAATAAGCCATTAACACAACACCTCGGATGTTAATAACCGTTTCATGAAAAAGTCGGCGTAATTTATGAGATCAACACTGGTTAGCAAAATTAATAAATATTTCATTCGGCAAGATTTATCCCGGCGCGCTCCCGACAGGTGGACCAAGGGCCCTCAGGCAGGCCCGGGGAGCCACGGTCGGGGGAGAGGAAGGCCCAGCTCTCACTCGGGCCAATAAACATTTACCTCAAATCCTATCGCCATAAATCCGCAGGCTGGATGAGGGAGTCCAGTAAAACCTGACTTAACATTATGTTCTGGCCATTAACAATATTTATATAGATGTCACTTCAGGGAGGGTTAGCGTCACCAGCGGCCGTGACAAGAGCCAGCTCGGGATCCTTGGAGAAAGTTTGTGCCCAGGGAGGCATAGGGCAACGGGAAGAGCCCCAGATTGGCTCTCAGACCCCTCTGGGGTTGGCAGGTGCCAGCTGTGTGACCTGGGGTGAGTTTCCCTATCTTTCAAAGCCTCGGTTTACTCATCTGTAAAATGGGAGTTGTTAGCAGGAGATGTCTGGTGAGCTGCTGGGAGGACTGAGTCATATAACACAAAACCAGGCCCTGGCACAGAGTCCGCACTCAGTGAATGGACATCACTGTAATAATCACGACTAGCAGAGGAGCCAGAGGACACAGCCCTCTGCTTTGATAGAAAGACGCTCTGGTGGGTGCACTCAGCTTCTTTAATTGAGAGTCTAATTTCTACCAGATGCTGTGCACTTATTATCTATAACCCCACAGTGATCCTACAGGGTGAGCACTCTTGATATCCATTTCCCAAAAGGGGAAACTGAGGCTCAGAAAGGCAAAGTGACTTGCCCAGGGGCAGCCAGCAGAAAGTGTTGGAGCTGGACTCAAGCCCAGGTCTGTGACTCCAAGTTCCCCCCCATCACCCCACACCACTCTGTCCCCCAGCCTGGGAGAGCCCTGGCCAGGCTTGGGTCCCAGGGGGCCCTCAGTGAGCAGCCCAGGAAATGCGGCTCTGCTCCTCTCTGCCCTCCCATCAGCCGACCTGGAGCCCCGGGCAAACAGACAGGGCCCAGGCGGATGCCAGAGCCTGTTGTGGTTAAAGAACCTTCCAGGAGAACCAATTAGTTTTCCGTGGGGAGCTTTCCACCAGGCATCGATTTTCCCTCTCCCCGCCTGGGGTGGATTTGATTTGCGAGGAGAAGCTCTTCCAGGAGGTAGAAGCAATTGTGTGAAATAAAAGTGCCGAATGTGACAGGCTCATCTGCTGGGGGGGTTGAAGGGGGCTGAGGAGCTGGGTGGGGGGAATGAGGACAGGGGTGGGAGGCCCCCTGCAACCTTGGCACAGAATCACCCCTCCACACGTGTGGCCTTGAGGAGGCAGCACCAAGACAAAAGCCGGCTCCCTCTGGGGGCAGGTGGGCTGGTGGACTTGCCCCCTTACCTGCTAGGCTTCATTAAGCCACAACTTGAAATGAGACCAGAGAACCGAGCGCCCGGGGCAAGGCTGGACCCTCCCGTCCTTCAGCATCCTGATTCCCATCCATTTGTCTTCGTTGAGCTTCTGCCCTTACCTCACATTATTCTTTTAACTAGCCTGGGAAGGTGGGGGAACAGAGCCCGGCTCATAGAGACTGTTCCACAAATGTTGGTGAAGACACCATTATACCCATTTTACAGGTAAAGAAACTGAGGCTGACAAGGGTTGGGCAGCTGTCCTGAAAAGAGCCAGAGCCAGAGCTCCAACCCGGATCTGTCTGACTCCAAGTGCCCCTGCCCTTCATCTGCTCGTCCATCCAGGACCTGATCGGGAGCTGGGACAGGTGAAGGGCTTGAAAGGAAAAGAGGAGCTGAAGAGGATCCCATACTCACCTGGCCCCGAGCTCAGGGTGGCGGATGGAGAGGACAGAAGGGGTGAAGACCCCTCCTCCCTGCTTTTGCAGAATCGTTCAGGCATTCGTTTATTCATTCGACTATTTCACTCATTAAACAAGTATTTATTAAGCTGCTGCTCTGTGCCAGGAACTCTTCCAGGCTCTGGAGGAACAGCAGTGAGCAAAGGCGGTGTTCCAGCGGGGAAAACAGACGTTACACAGAACAAATAAATAGTGTATCATGTGCAGGTGGTGATGGGGTGGTGAGTGGGGAGGGAGCTGTGGGCACGGGGGGTGCAGGGGTTAGTAGGACATCTAGGGGGGCCTCTCTGGGAGGGTGAGAGCCACCTCAAGGAGGGAGGAAGAAGGGAGTTCCGGGCAGAGGGAAAAGCAAGTGTGAAGGCCAGGAGGCTAGTGTGGCTGGGGGGAGGGAGAGGTCAGAGGTCATGACAGGGAGGGCCTTGGAGGGTATGAGCGAGGGACAGGCACCTCCTGGCTGCTGAGTGGAGAAGAGTGAAGGGGGACACAGGCCAAAGCGGACAGATGCCTGCAGGGGCCTTTGGCCGTGACCCAGGCAAGAGGCCGCGGTGGTTGGTCCAGGGTGGAAGCAGAAGGGGAGACAAGAAGTGGCTCAGTGTGACAGATTTCAGTTTCCTGGTGGCTCGGATGTGGAGTGTGAGAGAAAGCAGAGTCGAGGGTGACCGACACTGGCTGAGCACCCTCTCTGAGCCGGGCCCAGGCGGCACCGCACCTACACGCCAGTGTAGACGGGAAACAAATGAACATGGAATAAAAGGCGGCGAGAGACTAAGTTCCAGGAAAGAGGCCGGAGGGTCGGGGGTGCTGTCGGGCAGAGAAGGCATCTTGAGGAGGTGACACTGCGCAGAAGGAAGTGCAGGAGCAAGCCGGACATTCTCCAGCCGGAGCATTCAGGGCAGAGGGATGAGGGGGGAGCAGGTCCCGAGGGAGGGGCTGCAGGCTGCGTCCTGGACAGTAAGGAGGTCCGTGTGGCTTGGGCAAGTGGACACAGGGAGGGAGAAGGGGCCAGCGAGGTGGCAGGGTCAGACCAGGCAGGGCCGCGAAGGTGCGCTCAGGCCCTTGGGGTCCGGAATACTCCGAGACCAGGGAGCCAGGACGGCTCCTGATTCCCCAGCTCTGACCTGGAAGTGGGCCCTGTGCCCAGTTCTTCACTCTCGACCCCACCTTGCGAAGGAGACGCTATCACTGTCCCTATTCCACAGATGGCGAGACTGAGGCCCGGCACAGAAAGTGGCCTGCCCAGGGTCACACCACTGTACACAGCAGCACAGGTGTGCTTCCAGGCCGAAGCTCTTTCTCCCCCACCTCCACCTCTCCTTCCACCAGCAGCTGCAAGGGGAGCCCCCAGACACCAGGCAGGGGAAGAAATACCCCTCCCGTGAAAAGATGCCAGGCGGCAGGGCCCACGTCTGTGGCAGCTGGAGCCATGTCAATGCAGGCGGGGGCTGTAGTGTTTTAGGGGGACTGGACTGTGCCTGATTCATACAGGGGCCACGGTGGGGGCGTGGGGACCCTCAGCACAGGCAGGACCTCCACGGGCGTCTGGAAATACTGTGGCTTTGCAGTCACCTGGCAGAGGAGGGGGACTGGACGGGAGGAGTTGAAAGCTACCCACTGAGGAACCCGGGTTGGGAAAGCTCAGGGGCCGGGAGCGGCCGAGGGGCACAGAGGGGACACCTGGGTGAGGAAGTGGGCAAGGGAGGGACCCCGAGTGTCGGACATACCCGGGTCCTCATCCTCCCTCTGAGAGTCCCCGGCTGGGCGACGTTGGCCAGGCTGCCTCACCTCCCGGAGGCTCCGTGTTCTCCTCTGGGAAACGGGATGTTTGTGGTCTCGACCTCGCAGGAGTGGGGGGAGGTTTCAGTGAGAGAATGCCGGGCCCGGCAGAGACAGGCTGTAAGTGGTAGCTAATGTCGCTGGTCTGATCATCATCGCCGTTATTAAGAACAAGCAATTGTAGGCGGACCAGCCTTTTCTGGGATCCGGGCCCAGGAGGTGCTCCCACGCCTGGAAGGGAAATGACTCTGGATTGAGCTTCCTCCATGGCAGACAGTGCTCAGCTCACACTCAATCTTCACAGTAACCCTTTGAGGGAGAAATTTTAAATCCTCTTTTACATAAGGAAAATCTGAGGCCCAGAGAGGGTAAGTACCTTGCCCAAGGTCACACAGTATGTAAGTGGCAGGGCTGGTATTTGAACCTTGACCCAGGGCCTCTGCCTTTCCCCTGTGGCTTCATGTAGTAGAACCATGTGTAGAAGGTGGGGAAGGTTAGAAAGTCCAGCCTGGCTCAGCCACTCACTTGCTGTGTGTCCTAGGGCCCTCCTGCCCCTCTCTGGGCCCTGGGCTTCCCAACTGTACCAGGAGAAGGTCAGATCCTCTCAGTGCCCCTTTCCCTCTGACCTGAGGACTCTAAGACTGTTTCCCCAGGATGGGGGTAAGTGCCCACCTTCACTTGTACCCCAGCTGACCCTGCCATGTGGCGTGTCTGCCTGGCCGCCCACCCTGCCCCATTATGATTCCAGGTCCCATGGCCCCGGTGGGTAGTGAAACCGGAGTGGGAAGGGGTCAGAGTGGTGGGTGGTTCACCTGGATTGGTCTTGTCCCCAGGACGGGGTTTTCTGCTCTGAGCTCTGGATGGCCACGTGGACCACAGGTGAGGGGGTGGGAACTGAGGCTGCAGGGGTTTCAGGGGTGTGAGAGCCAGCTAAGGAGCCCAGTCTTTATTCTACAGGCACTGGGGAGCCATGGAAGGCTTCTGAGCAAGGGAGTGAGGTCCGATGAGCATTTTAGAGAGATCCCGCTGGCAGCTGTGAGGAGGGGAAGTGCACCTACCGTGGGCCAGCTCGAGGGTCTGTGGATGCGTGAGTGAACAGAACAAAGGTCCCGGCCCTCACTGAGCTGACAGTCTAGCAGGGGAGATGGAAGATAAACAAACATAAGCGATGAATGAACTGTAGACCATGCTGGTAAGTTCTGTGAACCAAAGAGGAAGAGAGCGGGGTAAGGAGGAGGGGACAGGCTGCAGGATGAAATCCAGGGTCAGGGTGGGCCTCGGCAAAGAGGTGAGAGTCCAGCCAAGACGTGAAGGAGGTGAGGAGGGAGCCACGCAGGTACCTGAGGAAGATTCTTCCAGATAGAGGGAAAGGTAGGTGCAAAGGCCCCGAGGCAGGTGTTCGAGGAGCAGGAGGAAGGCCCACGTGTCTGGAAGAGCTGGCTGAGGGAGACTGGGATGGAGAGGTGGCAGGTGGCACAACGTGTTGGACTTTGAGCCCATAGAGAAACGGGGGGAGAACCCAGGGTGGCGGTGAGGAGTCTGAATTAACGTGTGTCAGGCATTTAGCACAAGTCAGTGCATAGTAACTGCTCAATTAATAGGAGTTAAGATTATCGTTTAACTGCTTATAATGAGATGATTCCTAACCCTTTTTCAGGGGGGTGGGGGTGCCTTAGGGTCTCCCCACTGTGAACAGGACCTGGATTTGAGCAACCCAGCCTGTCCCACACTGGGCTGGGGGCTGCTTTCTCTCTCAGCCTCCTGAGAATTTTCCAGTGCCTCGATGGGGCCCCGGGAAGTTTGGGGAGAGAGGGGGTGGGGCCAACGTCATACTGGCATTAAATCAGACCCCGGCTCCGGAAGAAATCGCACCAAGAAGTTGTTAATACCTTTATTATGGGCTGAAATGTATTCACGATATTAAGAGACATCCCATTTCTGCCCCCCGTGTCACATCTGAGATGTAGCGTAGATAAATGATATATCACCGCACGAGATCTACCGAAACCATTAGTAACCATGACATTTTGACGTCAGATTTTAAAAAATTCCTAAGTAATCTTTTTGATTTATGAAATGCTGTCTGGGTTCATCGAGAGAGATCTCAGATTTATCACCGCCTGGTTAGAATTATTAATGATTTTCAATTTGTAAATCTGAAGTCGAGAAAGTCTGTGGGCTCCGGGTGAAAACTCCCGCCGATGAAGGCCCAGCCTCTCCTCCAGCCGGAGTTCAGCCCACGGAGAGATGGTCCTTCTCTCCAACATTCTGGACGCTTGACACTGTCTCCCAGCAAACGCTGTCTGTCTGCAGCATGCAAGACTCGGTGGGGGATCCGCTGCAGGACCCGCTCTGGGCAGAAGTATCAGTCCCAATTCACAGAGGGGGTGTCCACTCCTCCACCCCCACAGGCCTGGAAAGCTGCTCCAGCCGATTCGGGCAGAGGCGGTCAGGAGGCATGCAGCCCAGGGCAGTGGACAGTCCCCGCCCCACTTGGGTCTGGTTCAGTCCTCAACTCAGCTGCAGGCCCCTCACACCACCAAAAAGCCTGGACCAGCCCATCATTGCCCGAGGCAGCGGGCACACAAGCCACATTTACTGCAGAGCCCCCACACTGCCACTTCTCTGTCTCATGCAGGGACATTCCTGGATGAAAGGGCACCTTGCCTGTCAGTCTTACTCACCTCCATCCCCATCAAAGCCTCCATCTGCCCCCCAGTTTCAGAAACTGGCTCCAGAACCACCCACATACCTGGGCAGGAAGGAAGGCCCCACAGGGTGGGGGTCACTGGGGAGCAAGGTTCACCAGCCACTCAAGGGGGCTCCAGGGCTCTGCTCTCAGCCTTGCACCCCAGGGTGGGTAGCGTGGGTGAGTCACATAGCCGCTCTGAGCCGCAGTGTCCTGATCTGTAAAATAGCAATAATAGAATTCCCCATCCCTGGAGTTCTCTAGAATTTAAGCCGCTCTTGCTCTGTGCCAGTGCACCGGGAGGCCCCAGAACACGAAGCTGCTATCAGCACCATGACTATTGATGTGTCCCAGGCTAGCGCATGTGGCAAGGCCGTGTTTACAAGTTTGTCCTGCGTTGGGTTCAATTCCTGGATGCACTCACTACTGGCCCATGACCTTGGCCTCTCTGGCCTCAGTTTCCCTGATGCTAGGGGCTCTTTCTCCCACAGCCCCTTCATGCCCAGCTGCCCCACTCCCACCCCTTTCTGTGAGGAGCTGAGTTCAATTTGAAGTGACCTGGCAGCAAATGCCCCTCTAATAACCCACCCTGGTGGGAAGTCTCCAGTCATGGCTGCTCTGCCTGGCCTCAGTTTCCCCAAAGGACCTCAGGTCAGTTCTCCTCAGAGGCTGAAGAGAAAAGGCCTCTATGGCCAGACAAGCAGGCTGGCTGGAAAATCCACAAGATCAGCCCGTCCAGATGAGGGTGGAGGTGTGAACACACAGCAGCTCCCAGCTGTGCAGCCATGTGACTTTCTTCAGAGGCATCCAGTGATGGGGGGAGGCATGGAGAATACAGACAGCCAGATCTCTCCAGGCTCAGAGACCTGCCAGGCAGGTGTGGCAGATGGAAATCGGACAGCAGATCATGGTAGGCAGAATCTGTTACAGCAGCAATAGAAAACTAATACAGATTTTGGTACCTGGAAGTGGGGTGCTGCTGTAAAAAATACCTAGAGCATGCGGAAGTGGCTTTGGAATTGAGCAGTGGACAGAGGCTGGAAAAAGTTTGAGTAGCATGACAGAAAAGCCTAGATTTCCTTGAACAGACCATTAATAGAAATATGGATACATACACTCCTCACTGAGTTTATATATATACATATACTGGGAGATGAGGAGGATGAGGGGTCAGAGATCAGGGAGGGGGGGGGAAATGTGAAGGTTTTGATGGTGGAGAAGTTTGGGGGGTGACCAGCCCACAGCGTGGGTGCAATGTAGCAGAGATGGGCAATATCTGGAGTTGAGACTGTTCAGGACTAGGGCTTGAAGAGAGGTTGACATGGACACTGAAGTATTACATCATGATTGGAAAGCCAGAATGGAGAGAGAGATCATGAACAAGGGTCTGAAAAAAAACAATGATGATGATGGTGGTGCTGCTGGTGCTGGTGATAGTGGTGATGCTGGTGGTGGTGATGGTAGTGGTGGCAGTGGTGACGATAATCGTGGTGATGTGGTGGTGGTGGTGGTGACAGTGGTGATGATGGTGGTGGTGACAGTGGTGATGATGATGGTGATGGTGGTGACAGTGGTGATGATGGTGATGGTGGTGACAGTGGTGATGATGATAGTGATGGTGACAGTGGTGATGATGATGGTGGTGGTGGTGACAGTGGTGATGATGGTGCTGGTGACAGTGGTGATGATAATGGTGGTGGTGACAGTGGTGATGATGATGGTGATGGTGGTGACAGTGGTGATGATGGTGATGGTGGTGACAGTGGTGATGATGATAGTGATGGTGACAGTGGTGATGATGATGGTGGTGGTGGTGACAGTGGTGATGATGGTGCTGGTGACAGTGGTGATGATAATGGTGGTGGTGACAGTGGTGATGATGATGGTGGTGGTAAGGCAACCTGCTTGAAAATTTGCCCAAGTCAGTGACCCACAAAAGGTGAATTGTTCCTTCTTCACAGCAAGCAGGAGTTTAGGTTCTCAGTATAGGGGCCTGGTCTCACCTCCCGGGGAGTTAACATCTTCTTGGCATTTCTGGAACTACCCTGAATGCCCACCTCTTCCCCAAGCCTGTGTTGGGGCATCAGGCCAAGCAAGGAATGAAGCTGGGACTTCCTCCAGAGGACGGGAGAGAGAGTTTGGGACTCACTCAAGCCTGAGTGGAGCCAGAGGGAGGGCAGAGCTCTGTGGAGCCAGAAGTGCTTCCAGGCCTCTCAGGGATGTCTGTGATGATGGGACCCCGAGTCGTGGCCTTGAGAGCTGCAGAGAGGGCCCCTGCCACAGGCTCTGTAGTCAGGGGTGAGGCTGCCCCGGTGGGAGACGTGTCCAGGACCCCTGGTGCAGCAGGATGACCTGATGACACAGGGGCAGGCCTGAGGATGCACCAAGCCACACAGCAGCAGAGTCACGGCATCCCCTGGCCAGAGAACCAGGATGACCTGGGTCTAGAACATCACACCACCTGGGACTCCAGGGAGGCAGGAGGGAGCCCCTGAAAGACTGGAAGTGGATGTCCAGGCACCAGGCCCAGACTCCATTTAATTTAGAAAAGTCAAGAAAAGGGACAGTTCTCACAGACCAGGGTTATAGGGTGAACGTATGTCATTTTAGTCAGAAAGTGCCCACATTTTGTAAGCATGTTGAGCCTTGCATCATCTCACTGGAGACCCACAGCCCCCCGGGAGGAAGGTGCTGTGATTAGCCGACTTCACAGATAAGGAAACTGAGGCTGGAAAGGTAGCCTGACCTGCCCAGGAGCACAGCAGGATTCCACTGGGCACCGATGCCCACGCCCCCTCTTGTTTTGCTCAAGGGCTGTGAGTACTCTGGCTTCACCAGTCTGGGGTCCTTAGACGCTGCTGGGAGGCAACTGTGGGCACGAGCCTCCCTCCCTATGGGTCTCAGGCCATAGTCATTTCCTGGGGCTGCCAGGAAATACCACAAACTTGCAGGCTTAAAACAATAGAAATTGGTTCTCTCGCAGTTCTGGAGTCTGAAAGACCGAAATCGAGGTGTTGGCAGGACTGGTTTCTCCTGGAGTCGCTGAGGGAGAATCAGTTTCAGGCCTTTTCCAAGCTTCTGTTGGTTGCTGGCAATCCGTGGTGTCCTGTGGTGTGCAGATACATCACTCCAATCACTGCCCCGGTCTGCACATGGCCTTCTCCCTGCGTGCGTGTCTGTTTCCTCTTCTTGTGGGACACCCGTCATTGGACAGGCCCACCCTAATCCGGTATGACCACATCGTAGCTGGGTTTCACCTGCAAAGACCCTATTTCCAAGTGAGGCCACATTACCAGGTTCTGGGGGTAAGGACTTCATCCAATCTTTTGGGGGGACCCAATTCAACCCATAACGCAGGCCTGAGAGTATCTGTCTGCTCTACTGAAATGTCAGCGACATCGGAGCGGGGTTATTTTGGTCTCTGCTGCTTCCGCAGTGCCCAGAGTAAGCGCCTGACACATAGTAGGTGCTCAAAAGACATTATCAAGGAAGAGAATACATGTCAAAGGTCTTCCTGCTCCTAGGACAGGAACATGCCCGCAACCCCTTCCACATGCCCTGTGACAGACACGTGGGCCAGGCAACACACAGCCACACAACACACGACCACCCCCTCACATCACACCAGCGCAACGCGGCGTAACAGGCCCACGTGACGCCCGCTCAGAAACACACAAGTCACTGCACGCAGGGACATGCGCGCAACATAGCACACTCGCCAGCTCAATGAAAACCTCGAGAGGCTCGCTCGTCCCAGTGGCAGGGTGCCAGGCATTGTTAGGGTGTTGGACATCTATTCAGCTTTTGTGACCCACCAGGGGCTGGGAGGCAATATTCCGGGAGTCCTTATTTTATCTTGTATTCTTCTCTGAATGCTTCAAAACTCAAATTTTGTTATAATGAGCAAATTAAGCAACTGTTTCAAGTTGAGCAGGCGCCAGCGGGCCAGGCAGGGGGAGTCGGGGTGGAGAGAAGCCTGCTAGGTGGGGAGGGGGCTGGGGGTTCGGTGGGGGGCCTGTCCGAGGACTCTGAACAGCCGTGGGCTCATCTGTCTGTTCGGACAAGACCCAGGAGCAAAAGTGCTCCAGGGGTTACAGACGTTTCCCCTAAGGAGGGGCCTGGATCGGGTGCCCCTGCCTCCCTGAATCAGGAGTGCTGATTAATGAGCACCTACTGTATGCAAGACCTGGGTTCAGTGATGCATAAGCAAGACCTCACCTAGTCCTCACACAGCCCTGTAAGGGACCATCCCAGTTTACAGATGGGGAAACTGAGGCTCAGGGAGGGGAAAGGTGTCTAGATTACCGTGTGGGTGCGGGATTCCAAAGGCCAAGCTTCTCCCACTCATCCCACCACCGCCGCCTGGCTGGGCACCCCCACTGCAGGCTGTGGTGATGGGAGAGGCACCCTGGCTTCCTGGGACGTGCCCCACAAGCATGTGTTTGAATCTCCCCTTCCCATGGCCAGCGTTTACTGAGCCGCCGTTTGCCCTGGACCACCCACTCTGGGCATCTGTAGGTGAAGCCAGAAAGGCCCAGTGATCTGAACATCGGTCTCAGGCCATCCGTGACACGCCGTAGACACATTTACACGCATCTTAAAGCTCCAGAGACACTCCCCTGGTCCTCAACGCCCTGGGAGGGAGACCAGGTCAGTGTCCTTGACCCCTTGCCACACATGAGGCTCCGAGAAGACGCGATGTGGATGGTTGGGCGGGCCAGCATGGAGCTGGGCGCGCCAGGACGGATCCTGGCTATGGGAGCTTAGACAGGAAGCTCCCTTCTCTGAGCACGGTTTTCTCATCTGCAAAACGGGGCTAGTAAGTCCAGAGGATATGATGTTCACCAAGAACTTAGTGGTGGCTGGACCTGGCCATCAGAAATCACCACTGGGTCCTGGCGGCTGTTATTTCTCTTCTTATTATCATTAGAGGAAAATTTCCTGGAGTTTTCCAGCAAATCAATGTCTTGGAAGATATTCCCATCCAGGTCAGGTTGAGGCCAAGGAGGACCCAGCAAAATATGGTGGATGATTTGGGGCAAATGTGCCTCAGTGATGAGGAATGTGTTGAGCTGAGCCCATGGGGACAGTCTGGGGGGGCTTGCAGCTCTGACAGCCCCACTTCTGCCCGAGGCCACTGTGCTAAACAGCAGGGCTGCCTGAAAGAGACCCCATGCAAGCTGCTACGACCGCTTAGGGGAGATTCGGGTGTTTCTCTCAAAATGGTTCATTCAAGCACTGACCGGGCTACTCTGCTTTTACAGATTTATCCTACAGAAACGATCAGAGTATGTTTGAGGACATTTATGGAGCACTGTAGGTAAAGTCCATCAGCAGGAGATTAGTTAAATGAGGACACACCTCTGCCATGGAGTACCATGGAGCCAACACCACAGACTGTGCTAAGAGTCTGGAAAGGAAACGGAAAGACACCCAGGATGTATTTCTTTTTTTGTGTGAGGAAGACTGGCCCTGGGCTAACATCCGTGCCCATCTTCCTCTACTTTATATGGGACGCTGCCACAGCATGGCTGACAAGCAGTGCGTCGGCCCGCGCCCCGGATCTGAACCTGCGAACCCCGTGCCACCGAAGTGGAGCGCAGGAACTTAACTGCTATACCACTCGGCTGGCCCCTGCAGGATCTATTTCTAAAAGGAGAGTTGAGAAGCAGTACATATAGAATGACAACATGTACAGGAGTGGATGTGGGTAACGGAAAACAAGGGAGCCAGGAGGGACTTCCGTTTTCTGGTCGGGCATGTAAGGAGTTTAGAAATTGCCATTTCATCCTCACAACAAGTCAAAGCTGGACAAACTGAAAAGTCAACAGCTCTTCTTAGATCTGTCAGAGTAGTGAGGTCACAGGGCAAACCACCGTCCCCCAAATTGGAGAGAAAAACAGGCAGATACAGAGAACCACAACTTAGCAGAGCAGAAACCTCTTCAGTTTTTTTAGACATAACACCAAAGGCACAATCCATGAAAGAAATAATGGATAAGTTGGACTTCGTTAAAATTAAAAACTTCTGCTCTGTCAAAGACACTGTCAAGAGAATGAGAGGACAAGCGACAGACTGGGAAAAAATATTTGCAAAAGATACATCTGATAAAGGACTGTTGTCCAAAATATACAAAGAATTCTTATAACCCAACAATAAGAAAACAAACAACCTGATTAACAAATGGGCAAAAGATCTGGACAGCCCCACCAAAGAAGACATACAGATGACAAATAAGTGTATGAAAAATTGTTCCAAATCATGTGTCATTAGGGAATTGCAAATTAAAACAACACTGAGATACCACTACACACCCATTAGAATGGCCAAAATTCAGAACAGTGACAACATCAAACGCTGACAAGGATGTGGGGCAACAGGAACTCCCATTCATTGCTGGTGGGAATGCAAACTGGCACGGCTGCTTTTCGAAGACAGTTTGGCGGTTTCTTATAAAACTAAACACACTCTTACTGTATGACCCAGCAATCTCGTTCCTTGGTATTTACCCAAAGGAGGTGGAAACTTAATGTGCACACAAAAACCTGCACATAGATGTTTACAGCAGCTTTATTCATAATTGCCAAAACTTGGAGGCAACCAAGATGTCCTTCAGTAGGTGAATGGATAAATAAGCTCCAAACAATGGAGTATGATTCAGTGCTAAAAAGAAATGAGCTATCAAGCCATGAAAAGATGTGGAGGAATCTTAACACATATTACTATGTGAAAGAAGTCAACTTGAAAATGCTACATACTGTATGATTCCAAATATGTGACATTCTAGAAAAGGCAAAACTATGGAGATAGTGAAAGTGTCTGGTTGTCAGGGGTTAGGGAGGAGAGAGGGACAAATAGGCAGAGCACAGAGGATTTTTAGGGCAGTGAAACTATTCTGTATGATACTGCAATGGTAGATACACATCATGATACATTCACCCAAACCCATAGAAGGTACAACACCAGAGTAGACTCTAATGTAGACGATGGACTTTGATGCATAATGATGCGTCAGTGTAGGTTCATTGATTGCAACAAAAGTGCCACTGTGCTGGGGGAGGTTGTGCGTGTGTTGGGGAGAGGGGGTAGGTGGGAACTCTCTGTACTTTTCACCCAATTTTCCTATACAAACTGCCCTGAAAAAATTAAACTCATTAATTTTAAAAAAGCCAGGAGGAAGAAGGAGGGAAGGAAGAGAGAGAGGGAGGAAGAAAAGGAGGGAGGGGGAGGGGAGAAAGGAAGAGAGGACTGCCTGACTTCACAGTCCCAGAGAGAGGACCTTGCTTCTCAAGGGGTGGCACCTCACTTGGATGGGAATCTGTTGGGAAAGGCCAGATCCCCGGGCGTGGCTCAGGTGGAGAAAGTTTAGACAAAGAGAAATTTGGAGTTTCAATATGGAATGACCTGGTACGAATGAGTGGGAGCCTGAGCATTTTGATGGAGAAAATTATAAAACTTTATTGAAAGACATTAAAGAAGATCTAAATAAATGAAGACAGAGATCTTGTTCATGGATTAAGACTCCATATTTTAAAGATATCAATTCTATCATGATCCAAATCAAAATCCCAACAGAATTTTTTTTTTTGTGGCACTTGACAAGCTGACTCTAAAATTTATACAGAAATATAAAGGGCCAAGAATGGCCAAAATATTCCTGAAGAAGAACGAGGCGAGAGAACTTGCTTTATCAGATATCAACACCAATTTTAAAGTTCTAGTAGTTAAGCCAGTGTGGTGTTGGCACAGAGACAGGCATATAGTTCAATAGCCACACAAGCCCGGAAACAGATCCACACACATGAGGACACTTGATGTGTGACAGAGATGACATTGCAGATCATTGGAGAAAAGATTAACTTTCCAATTTATGGTTTTTGGACAATTAGACCCTTACCTCACACCATACACAAAAAGCAATAACATAAAAAGAAAAAAATTTGCTTAATTGACTATTAATTAAAATTAAGCATTGCACTAGTGTTTATTAAAACACCCTACAAATCAATAAGGAAAAGACCAACAACATATGAAAATAAACAGCTTCAACAGATACTTCACAGAAAACTCAATCAATAAACATGTGAAAAGATGTTCAACCTCATTAGTAATCATGGAAATTAAAATTAAAATCATATTGCATGCCATCATCTAACTATCAGGTTGGAAAAAAATTTAAATACCAAATGTTGACAAATATGTGGAAGTATAAATGGTACAACCACTTTGGAAAACAAACACTTTGGCCTCTCCTAGTAGAGTTTAAGAAGAGCATATACTCAATGCCAGCAATTCCACTGTGGAGAGACTCTTGCATGTGTGTGCCAGAGGGGGCAGAGCAGCATTATTCCCAGGGGGCCTTAGTGACCTTCCTGAGCCTCCGCTTCCCGGGGCCAGGTTGGGTGAGTTCATCTCCGAGCACTGCCTCAGGAGGGAGAGTTGATTCTCCACCACCAAGGGTTCTTCCCTCTGTAAGAGGTTTCCCCAAGGACCAAATGTCCTCCCCTCCCCGCAACCCCGCACCTGGAACAACACAACTCTGCTGCTCTATTTTGCAAACTTTACTTCCTCTCTCAAAGAGGTTAGAGACCTCAGACCTAGACCCAAAGGCAAATCTCTTTCCACTTAGACCTCTGCCTCCTCCTCTATAAATGGAGCAGTGACAGTGTATGTCCCACAGGGTGTTTGGGAGGCTGCAGTGAGCTGGGCTCAGAGGGGCTGGGCAGGGAGTGAACTGTCAGGTGGGCTGGCTGCTCCACTGGGAGGAGTCACTCCCTGTCTGCAGGATGCACTCCTCCCTTCTGCCTTACCTGGACCTCCACTTCCCCCGTGGCCCCCCATCCAGGCTGTGCCTTTCTCTCTATTTAATTCAACCTATCTTTGCAGAAGCCCTTTCCTACCTCCAGCCCATAAATGATCTGTCCCTTCCCTGAGCTTCTGGTCTATCGGCACATCAACAAATATTTCTGAGAGCTCACTACATAGGAGGCATCATTTTTGGTATTGGGGGAACAGCCCCAGGTTCTGGTGGAGAGATCACTCAGGCAGGTGCATGGGAGGAGACCATCCTGTAACCCGCTCACCCTCAGTAACCAGCACAGTGCCTACCACATAGTAGTTGCTCAATAAATAATGGTTGAACATTGAACCAAACAAGTGAGATGCATTCAGATTGCATGCACTCAAGCATCTAGGCTGATGTACGTATGTTTCGGTGGACACACACTTATAAGCACACATGCATGTGCCCATAAACATTGACATATTAAACCCACCTGCACACACATACAGTCCCAATGCATGAGCCCGCCCCAGCCAGCATCCTCATGCATGTGAATGCTGCCTCCCGCACAAAGCTCATTTATTTTGATTTATGAATATTGCAGAAATAAACCTGAGCGTCTTCTTGGGGATTCTGTGATCCTGACATGGGTCTCCACGATATTGCTTTTCGCTCCTGGTTACCTGAAATTAGCAGAGTAATTCGGAATCTGCATCTTTATTTAAAAGAAAAAACTGTAGATGCAGAATTATAAAAATTTAATATGCTCCCAGGAAAATGAAAAATGAGAGGTTGTGATCTCGTCTAACACTTTCAAATGTGTTTATTAATTCATGTTTTAAATCATAAGTTTCATTCGGTGAGAGCCATGCACAGCAATAAGCCCGTTTTAAAATATTAATGAATAAACAATATTTCTCTATTGAAATATAACATGCTTCTTTGAACAATGGACCACCAGTAATAAATCAAAACCAAGAGAAAATTGCATTTCATATTTAATACAAGTTGAACTCTGCCTTTTTATAAATGATATCTTTTTTGTTTAATTGGCGTCAGTTCAGATCTAGCAGATTGCTAATAAAATTCTGGATTTCCATATTTAATGATGCGTACACTTTCTGCTGAAATTTTAGCAGGAAAAAAGAATCAGCCTTTTATTATCTCCTGAGATGGTAGTGAGAGGTGAGGCTGAGGCCTCAGTCCAGTCTTGAGGGCTGGGGGGAGCAGGCCAGAGTAGGTGGTTTGAAGAGACTGAGCCACCCCCAGGACCCTCACTCAACAGGCGATACCCCCTGGCTACCCCTCTGCTGACCGGAAGTAATCATTCCTGCCAGAGAGGCCAGAGACAGGGGGTCACCTTCTGATCTGGGACACCGTGTAACAGTAATAAGAAGAGTACACACCCCACCCCACAGGCCAGGCACCATGTGTGCATCAGCTCACTTAATCTTTATGACATCTTATGAGGTAGGTAGGAACCAAGTTCCCATTTTACAGATGAGGAAACTGAGGCCACAGACAGAGGAGGTGACATACCCAAAGTCACACACAGCTGGTAAGTGGCAGAACTCCACCCGACTCCAGGGCCCTTGCTCTTCACAGCACATCGTGCTGCTCTGAAGGAGATGCATCAACCTGGGGGGCAGAAGACCTGGGTTTTATCAGCAGTGAGTGAAGTGGGACTTGCACCTGGGGCGTGGCATCAACACAAGCTGGAATTCGAGCACAAATCACAGGGCAAGTCGTGGACTAATAGGTAAAACAACAGCCAGCCTCGGCCTCCACTGTGGGGCACTTCACCTGCACCAGCTTGCTTGATCCTCCCTATAAGGCTAGGAGGCAGGTGCTTGACAGCTAAGGAAACTGAGGCACAGGGAGGTGACATGGCTTGCCCGAGGACGCACAGCTGGTGTGAGGTAGAGCCAGATTCCACCCCGGGCAGTCTCACTCAGTACCCCACACTCATGAGCACTGAGCTAGGTGCTTTCCTGGCCATGGGGCCACACTGAACCCCTGGGGCCAGGACCCTCTTGGCTGTGAGGTGTGGCTCCTGGCAGGGCCCAGCTGGAAGCAGGCTCCATGCACATCGGCTGAGTGTGTGACAGCTGAGTCATCAGGGCTAAGGGACGGAGTCAGGGCTGGCTCCCCAGGCCCAGCAGGGGCGAGTTGGAGTGCCTGTGGACAGAACAGCCTTCCCGAGGGTGACCCTGGGGTCCCAGGCTGCTGGGGAGAGGAGCCAACGGCTCTGATCAGGGGGATGCTGGCATTCATCCCCTTCTCTGCTCAGTTCCCATCTCAGGCTCACCAATGGGAGCCTGCCCAGTATGACGCGACAGCTAGGCTCAGAGGGTTTAAATGTGGGTTTTGGCTTCAGACACACCCAGACTCGTATTCCGGCTCTGGCTGGGTGTATTTGGCCAAGTGGCTTCAGTTTCCTCATCTGTAAAGTGGGGATAATAATAGAACCTTCCTCACCAGGCTGCTGTGATGATTTGGAGAGAGCACCTGGGAAAGGAGAGAGCAAGCGTTCACAATGGCATCTCTGACACTTCTGCTCGCCCTGACCCCTGGTCTTTGCACATGCTCTTCCCCTTGTGTGGTCCACCCTTCCCTGAGTCCACGCCCCAGCCCAGCTCACTCCTCGCCTTCCTAACCCTCCTCCTCTAGGTCTCTGCTGGGACGTCCAGGAGGGGATAGAAAGTGCTGCATGAGGGAGAAGGGAGAGCCTGGCTCCGTCAGAAGACACAGTGGTCTGGGCTCAACCTTAAAGGACAGGCATTCACCAGGGAGGCAGAAGACAGAAGGATATTCCAAGAAGGGAGAATGAGGAAACTGAGGCTCAGGGAGGTTAGGTCCCTCACCCAAGGTCACACAGCTGGTAGGACTAGAGCTAGGATTCAAATCCATGCCTTGGGGTGAGAGCTGCACACACCCAGACTGGGCTGTGTGGGTGGTAGGCTAAGGGGCCAGAGGCCAGAGCTAAGCTGGACAGAGCCTGGGACTTGGAAATGCACCCAGGGGGCACAGGCAGAACCCTGCCCATAATAAAGTATGTGTAGGGAGTGTGCCCCAGGCCCTGTGCTCAGCACTTCTTACGCATCATGACAACTATGCTCCCAGGTCTGTTTGCCTCCATTCGGTATGGTGCCAGGCCTAGTACATGGGCTCTTCCTGTCCCTCATCCCCAACGTTGTGATCCATAGACACAGGACCACACACAGTCTGTGACACACATCCTGTACACACCATAGGACACACATATACAGGTGGCCCAGGCAATGGAGGCATAGGCGGGAGAGCTGCAAGCTCCCAGGGGTAAGGGGGATGATTCCCTGGTCACCGCCCCCCCAAGAAGGGGCCTCACCCTGGAGGCTGGATGGCCCAAGGTCACAGGAGCCTATCTCTCCGTCCCACTAAAAGTGGCTCCTGGAAGTTGTCACATGGGGTCTTCACAGGGCAAACTCCAGCGCTGTGGAGAATCTTGGACAGTGATGTCACCCTTTCCAGCCTCAGATTCCCCAACTAAAAATGGGATAATAGCACCCATCACATGGGGTTCCACAGGCATTTAATAAGATAATGTACAGAAAGTACCTGGCCAAGGGCAGTCCGCAGGAGATGCTCAATAAACCGTAGCTGTCAGCCCAGTGAAGGCCCTTTCTCATGGCACCAGCAATTTTACACCTAAGACACCACCCCATCTGGGAGACTTATCCCCACATCTCCCAGAGGTGCTGCTCTAGAACACTGTCCCTCCCATCCCCACTTGTGGCCAGGGAATGGCACAAGCCTGCTGCTCAGTTGGGGGCTCTAGAGAAGTTCTAACCTAGTTTGCAAGGCCACCTGGTCTGCGACGCTTAGAGGTTCCCACAGTTTGTGTACATCCAGGTGGAACACCTATACCTGTCCAATGTGAGCAGCTGCTCAGGCTCCAGAAACTTGTGAACAGACACGTGCTCTCATGTAAGCACCGTGTGCCCTTGTGCATCTAACTGTATGCATGGACAGCCCCCTTAGCCTGTGATCGAGTGTTTCAGGCGGTTTCGTTATCTCCTTTGAACTTGTGAACGGGTTGTGGGACCCTCACTTCTCCAGTCTTGGGGTTCAGAAACCTACCAGTCTTTCCAACACCCTCACTAGGCATTTGCTTTCTGAACAAGGATGAGGCCCAGGATCCTGGCCTCTGAAGAGCTGGGGCCTGATTTCATTCATCTCTGGGTCTAGCCCCTAACCCCTTGCTTGACCCAGAAAAGGTACCTGGTGAAAACCTATCAAATCAACGCATTTCACCCAATTTGGAGTGAGACCTCAGAACCTTGGGGCCCGTGCTGTGCCCGTTTTATCTAGGAAGCAAGGATGTTTCTGCTCTCCCAGAGGGGTACTGAAGAGCAGAGAGGAAAACATGTGGCAGAGCCTCCTTGACTAGCAGGTGGGAAAGGAATTGCTATTTTTTTTTAAAGGCTTTCCCAGAAGAAAGCCTTAGACTCACATATTTCCCTCAAATGTTGCCAGTCAACATGTGAATCTCCAACCAACCCTAGTGTATGCTTCCCTCAACAGACTGGCCCGAGATAAACCTGAGATGGGTCTTAGGAAGTGTGTTCCCAGACATTAAGGATGCATTTGTGTGTGCATGTGTGTCAGGTTTCCACAGGACATTTTTGCATAACCACATGGCACAGAGATAAGAAAGGCTGACCCATAAGCTAATTGAATCATGCAAATAACTACTTAGCCACGGGAGAGATTCCTACAGGCAGGCTGAGAGCCGCGTGATGGAGGACAGGCTTGGAGGGCAATCTATTTTACAAAGTTTACTCTCACAGTACAACTGCCTCAAGATTAATGGGAACGGTGGCCCTAGACCTGTTTTGCCTGGCTCTACCAACTGAAATAGTAAAACACTTGTATTTATCACAGACAATTTGCTGCAACTGATTAACATTAATCTGATTTCCTGTGAGTCAATTTCCTTGAGATATAGTAAACAGGCCAATTACCTGCTCTTGACTTCTCTTATTATAAAGATTTAGGTATTAGCAACAGATGTGTATGTAAAATATGGAATTTCTAACAATTTGAAAAAAACAAAAACAACGTTTAATGTAGTTAAAGAATTGCTAGTTGGTCTTACATTTTGTAAGTTCAGAGTTTTAAAAGATATGTTAAGAGAAGTTGTGGGGTTTTTTTTAAATGGCATCTGCGGCTCTTTTTGGACAAACTTTTGCTTGTTCTTCACTGGTTATCTCACAGAAGTTATGAAAGTGAAGAAGAAAATGTGACAAGACTGGTTATTTTTAAAAAATTACAAAAAAGTTCTTTCCATCGGGTCAGGATAGTGTGAGCTCCAAGGGCAGAGAGACCTGGGTTCAGGTGTGGCCCCATTGTCCTAGGACTGTGACCTTGTGGCATTTGCTTAACTTTCCTGAGCGCCAGTTTCCTAATCTATGAAAATGGGGATACTGCTTTCCTTGAGGTGTTCTTGGAGCATGAGAATCAAGTGAGGACACGTAAGGAGGGTCCAGAGCTGGCACGAGCCTGCAGAGAAAGCACGGTCAGTCAGCCGGGGCTGTTCCTTCACCCCCAGCTTCACCGTCATCTCTAAGTCCCTCTGACAGGCCACACGTTTACCTGCCCAGGCCTGCTTCTGGGAGGGCTTTCTCCTCTGCCTGTACCGGCTGGCTCAAGTGGCGGAGTAAGAAATCACGTCAACATTTAATCATGAAAGCAAAAAGTTTATTCATGTTTGAAACTACATATAACTACCACGAGGAAGACTTTTTCAATCCAGGGTGTAATCCAGTTAGAAAGGAACACGAAACGTTTTTAATACATTAGAATCACCGCCACAAATTCTTTTCATGACTCAATCAGTTTCAGAATCGCATACAATACAAAAAGAGAGAAAGGAGAGAGGGGGCCCCATTACACAGGGTGAAATATACAGTACTGAATACTGAAATCTGAATGCATCACAATTAGTCGCCGCTTTTTTTTTTTTTTGCATGGATTAGTAACAAGATGAAGAACATTCAAAATGTTTCTCAGTATTTACAACAGTTTTACTGATCCTGTGTTAAAGACCCAATGTTTCCACTCTCGGTTTTTTAAAAGTTGCAAATGCAACCCTGATTTTTCTTTTAAAAGATTACAATGTACATTACATTTTATGAAGGGAAACAAAGAGTTAATTACAAGATGCAAAAAGATAAGAAAGAGACAAACTACAGCGTGAGTATTGTTCAGAGGTAGTAAGTGAGCACTCTAAGCTACAGAACATGTTGAAATTCTATTGGTTTGTATGAGTTCGCATGAGGTAATAAAGCTGTGTTTTGATTGGTGAGATGTATAAATACTCTTTTGCTACACTATATACAACACTCCAGAGAGCAGGGCCTCTTGTCGATGCCCAGAGGATGTAGCAAACCTTGACAAGTCTGTGCAGCACCCAGCGCACACCGTAAAACCCCAGACGGATCTCGTGTTCACCTCTATCAGCAGCAAGTATCTTCATCTCTCAGAACAATCTGGATCCGTAATTTAATTACCAAGCAGACTCTGGGCACTGGTGCTTTCAGAGAGAAAAGATGCTACCAGTCTCTGATCTAATTATAACATAAGAGATCGCAACACAAATGTGAAGAGGAAGATTCTTAAACACAACCATCATTAACAGAGATAGTCAAACAGCTCCTTTATTCCAACTCCATTAGCAATACGAAAGAAAGACGATCAAAGTCTGCGATGGAAATATGCGAGAAGTTCAGTTTAGGTGAGGTGAATCTTTGCATCTGCTTTAACGATTGAGGTTTAGCATATATTGTATTTTTTTACCCTTAAGGCCAAGTAATTGGCAACTGTGAAACCATTAATGTAAAATATTGATAATAAATTATGATAAAATAGCTACAGGACTGTCAACAATGTTAAATCTTGGCCTAATTGGATAAAGTGCTTTTTTAACATTGTGTGTTTTTATATAAATACAAATGATTATGATTCTTTAAAAAACAGATTTACCAAGTTCTCTAATAAGACAGGTTTTACAGTAAAGCTGTAGATGGTGGGCTACAAGAACGCTTTCCTTTTCCTCCTATTGCTCTGAATGCACTCATCAAGGCATGTCAGCTCAGGGAAAAGTGTTGCCAGAGATTAGTTAGAGGTATCAGAGTGCACACTTCCTGGGCCTTCGGTAGGAGACGTCACAGAAGATGGAGTTGTTGCGTCCTGCCAGCCTCCATTAGCCTGAAAGGAGAAACACAGTTCAACGGGTGCACGTCTACATATTAATTCTACTCCCCAATTCAAAACACCCAGATGACAACATGAGAGCAAAGATGCATTAGCAAAATGTATTTTCTAAACCCACTTTGGCAGGAGTTTGAAGCATGTGTTAAAGTGGGATTAAATGCATGTAAAACAAATCCATCCTACCAAGTAAAGACTTGGCAATAAATCAGCACATGGAAGGAGGGCTTCAGCTAGTCTCAAGCTGGCACCAAGCTCGGCCTTGGATTTGCCAGTAAAAATAAAGTGACTCGAAAAAAATCTTTTAAGAAGGGAGCAGTGGAGAAGCTCAATGCAAGGCCTCAGCAAGACCACGGGCTCCATGAAGCATCGACTTCAGCCTGGCTTAATCCTCGTTTCCATAGAGAAGTTGCTGGCCCTTTTTCCATACACGCCTGACAGCCAGCTACTATAACCCTTGGAAAATGAAGGCCAGAATTTCCCTCCAAATAGGATCCTCCAGAATGAAAACGCACGACCTGTGGAGGAGCACACACTATTCACATCTGTATTCCAATTATCTGTAACTGGAGCTCCTACTGGGGATGCTGCTACCGCTTTCCACATGCCACTGGCCCTCCTGCCTCAGACCTGCATCAGCAATAACAGGACTCAGAAACAAATTTGCCTTATGTCCCGGCCTATAGAGGCAATTGCTGAAATCAATGTCTGATCAGATTTCTGCTGTGGCAGACAGCTTGTCGCTACATATTTTTATGTCAGTCAGGAAGAGGGAGGTGCTGCGCTTGTGAGTTGGGGAACACTGAGTGGAAGTGACGGGGCGGGCCTTTCTGGAGAGAAGGCCAGGGTGAGCTGGCTGACACCCAGTGCCTGCGGCACAGCCCGGCCTGGTGCTGTGCTGCCCCTAGACCCGGACCTCCCACACCAACGTCAGTGTGGGTCATACAGTCCCCCTGCCTCCCTCCCATCTATCTGTCTGCAACTTCTTCTGAGAGTCCATCCAAAATGTCTTCTTTTAGGCCTGTGCCACCAGGCTGCTGAGAACTCTGTCTGAATTCCCCGTCCAGCCTGGCTGTGAGATGACGCTTGTGCTAGAATTTTTCTTCTCCCATGATTATTGTTCTTAGAGAACTCCCTGTCTCTGATTGACTGCACAGTTCTGCAGAGAAAGCACCTTTCCTCCCTCTAGGACCAGGGAAAGGAGAGGAACCAGACAACCCCACAGAGATGACCAGAGCCAAGGGAAAAGGATTTTCCAGCCTTGAGGCATACCAAATTCAGGTTAGGAGGAAAAAAAAAGCTGTGGTGGTCTGTTTTCAAAGCCTCAGTTGTGGGGGCTGGATGGTGACATGCGCATGTGTGTTTGTGTGGATTCCCTGAAATCCTCTTCTCGAACAGGTCAGCTGTTTTCACCCCTCAGGTATGAGAATCTACTTAGAAAAAGAAAAACTCTTACGCAGATACAAGTCTAAAGATATTCCATCTGAAGTAAACATCATTCCTCTTTTATCCAAATTTATAAACAACAAATGTATAATATTTTTACCCAGCGTGGCAGCTGGAGGAGAGGTTGTCAGCAAGCATTCTTTTTTTTCAAAATAAATTAATCCTTCCTCTGGTGGTTTGAGATTATGCACTGTATTATACAACAGCGCCTTATCAAGCCTCATCAGGGAAGATGGAACTCACGTCTGTAAAGTGCTGCAGGCAATCACAGTTTCATATTTTATCATGTTGATAAGGATATCGCACATTCTCTGAAGCATTTCAAAACACTTAAATGAAAAAGGAGAAATGCAACTAAAAGGCTTTTTATATGGTTTGTTGTGGGTTATTATGAGTTATTTATAAACCCAAAAAGAAAGATTTGACATTTCAAATGTAAAAGATTTGAGTATTTAATGGTCCTTTTTTCCCTTTACAATTGAACATCCTCAATCACTTTTTAACTCATTAATATTTACTCTCATAGCAAGCCAAGGCCCTAAAAAGGGAGAATTTTGTCCATTTTCTTCCAGACTCCACTGCCATGTGTCGAGCACTTCATTTCCTCCCGAAGTCTGGATCCTAGATTCTGTCCACCACTCCACCCAGCTCCACCCTGGTGAGCCAATCTCACCCACCCCCCCGACCCTTTCAGGGGCTATGTGTTTTGCCATTTTCCATCCATGTCAGGGTGGGGGGAAAAGTAAAGTTTTGGTGAATCAGTTACAAAAGTTAAAATTATTTCCTCCATAATTAAAAACTGAGAGGCCATTAAAAATGCTATACATATTTTGCATCCCACATTGACAATATTTTCTAAACAAGTTGCTCCTAAGAAAAGAATTCTCTGTTTAGCTTGGTTTGTTGATCTGTCTGGGGCCCTCCAAGGTTGTCACCTTCACCTGAGCTGAGTTTGGGAATTTTTCCTGCTGCTTAAGTTTAAGACAAATGACCTGTTTTTCACTATTTCCCTGGAACACAGCACAGCCGGGAGGAGACGTCATCTTAATGGGCTGATGCTTAAGTCCCTATTGATGACAGAACACCAGCCACTCTGGGCATCTGTGCGGATTTCTAAGGGTATCTAGGTAACGTCAAATTTAGGTTCATAAAATAAAAGTGCAGTAAAGATGCTGCCTTCCCCACCTGCCAACAAGATGAGAAGCCAAGTCAAATGGCCATTAATTTATTATTAGTCATTGTTTACCTGACGCCATTCCTACAGCTCTTCGATCTGGACCCCCAGAGTACTCACATTTAAATTATGTGGACTGTACAGTGAATTTCCTCCAAGGCCATCACTGTAGCCTCCCGTCTGATTGATAACATGACGGAGGGTATCCACCTAGAAGTGAGACGAAACAAAATTCATCATCCCAAATCTACTAAAACATCATCACTCACAAAAGGAAACAATTTGAATTATGTGTGCCACGAGGGTTTAGCATCTTCAATGAAAGACAAATCTATCAATCAAATATGACTGGCAGAATTTCAACAATTCTTTGCATATTTTAACTCACATATCTTTGTTTTTCATGCCAGCCAAACAATAACATCTTCATAGCAATGCAAACTTTCCATCTACACCAATCAATGTGTGTGGCTGCGGGTCAAAACTACTTATAAATATGTATACTGGATCTCAATCTCTCATACACACACACATCTATAGGCCTAAAGACAAGTAGTTGTTCTCAATTAAGAGGATGAGAAAAGAGTTGAACCTGGAACATACTTTAAGAACTCAGGTTTTTGTATACTGACAAAAAAATACTGAAATGAAACAGAGTAATATGTTTTTAAACCATACACACACTGACGCACACCATTTTTCTGTTCTATTTTGTTACGAAAGTAAGATGCACCCAACCCCTCCATGAGCTCAAGCCAGAGCCGAATGCACTCACAAAGGTCATCAGGTTTGAATCATCAAAAGTCACTGTTCACTTGACTTCTCATTAAATTAAATGGTGGGGCAGACGGGTTACGTTTGGAAGCACCCAGCACAGGTTCTGCATGGATGTGCAGACCAGTTCCATGGGGTCAGAGTAAGGAGTTTTGAGCCCAAACCCTACCCTGCTAGAAAGGCCCCAGTTGGGGCATTTCTCCTACCTGTGATTGCACATTGGCTCCGACTTGGGACCCTTGGTAAGAATCCCCATTCAGACTCTGCATGTTCATGAACATGTCCCCAGAATTTGGGAGGTTAAAAGAACCAGAAGAACCTGGAAAGGAAAGAGTTAAGTAGCTGAATAACAGAGAGCTAAACACATAATCCTCAAAGACCTAGAGGCAGGGAAAGGAGAAAAGGTACAGAAGGGAAAGTTGTGCACAACATAAAGCATTTCCAGATCTAAGAGGACGGAGAATAACTTCAAATAGTTAGGTCCTGTGACTCATTTTGCATCTAGGAAAGTCCTATCAATGGGGGAGCCCAAATAAGAAATGAAGAGAATATCAAAATAAACAGAAAAACTGACCTGGAACCATCCCCTTGTTTTTATGTCTCTCTAGGACTTGGTCATTGGATGAGCTCTTCACTATCATTAACTGTCACAGCAGACAATTACCCAGAGAAGAAACATTTTTCTGAAGCTCTTTCTTAGCCATACATTCTACCTAACTTTCCTTTCATGTTTCATTAAAAAGAATGGGGCATGGGGCGTCGGGGCCGGCCCAGTGGCGCAGCGGTTTAGTTCATGCTTGGCAGCCCGGGGTTCGCTGGTTCGGATCCCGGGTGCCTGCCGACGCACTGCTTGTCAGCCATGCCGTGGTGGCGTCCCATATAAAGTAGAGGAAGATGGGCACGGATGTTAGCCCAGGGCCAGTCTTCCTCAGCAAAAAGAGGAAGATTAGCTACAGATGTTAGCTCAGGGCTGGTCTTCCTCAGAAAAAAAAAAAAAAAAGAATGGGGCAGGGGCAGGGTGGACAACAAATAAAGAAAAAGCCCCTTACTTTCTGAACTTTTAAAGATATATTTAAAAGATCTCCTTAGAAAAGCCCCTTGAATTGCTTCTCCAGTCCCTCTGTTTGGACTAGTTGCACATCTTTCATTGTCACTCAACTTCCCTGTAATTTTAAGATGTTTTTAACTCCATCGCAGATGTCACATAAAATTTGGCCAAAATGTGTTGTATGAGGAGCCAAGATATTGCATCCATGTACTAAGCACCATACCTTTCACGGTTAACCACCTACTAATGCTACCAAGCCAGCATAGGTGCTAAAGAAATGCTGAGAAGGACAGCAGACTGGAGTCTGCAGCTACATTAGGTAGAAAGCACTGCTGTACTTAACTCCAACATTCTAGCTTCATTATACACAGCAACAGGTAAAATTTCCCAGTTGTCCTATTTCATTCTGTGACAGACTACTATTGATCTTAAATGATACACAGAACAACATAGTTAAAATAATCATTAGTGATAGCACTTTGCCTAAGTTCTGAATTGAAAACCACTACTAAGTGTGAAAGTTCCAGAATCTACCAGAAGCGAGTAGCACTCACTATGAACAGTGGGTTTACAGACTCTGGCCATCCACTCATTCACCCATTCTGAGAACAAGCACATATTTTAATACAAATCTTCCTTTATAAATCCACTCTGTCCTCAGTATGGCTCTAGTTTCCTGGCCTGTGGGACAGGGCTTGGCGGCATAAGGTTGCCTGGGCTGCATAGGAAGTGAGCACCCAGTACGCACCGGAATTTGGCGTGGTGGGCGAATTGGTCTGGTTGTTCTGCACGGCTGCAGCTACTGCGTGTGCGGCTGTCACAGCTGTCTTTGCAGCGTAGAGGTTGGCTTCTTCCTGAAACTTGCCGATATTCTTCTTGTACCTGATTCGTTTGTTGCCAAACCAGTTGGATACCTACAAATCGCAGGGACATGAGTGAAGGGGAAGAGAGGTAAAAGGGGGGAAAAGAGCCAAACGTCCAATAATAATTGTTGGACACCAAGGGGATACCTTGGGAGACACTCAATTCCAAGCCTCTGATCACATCCTGTGGATAATGCATAATGGTTTTACGGGTTCACTTTCTCTTTTGGCAAAACTCTCAACACTCTTGGAATAATACCACTTAGCCACAGTAACACTAAAATGGCTGGGAGCACTGTTCATTAAAAAATATTCAATTGGTATATACCAATTAGCATATAAATGATCAGTCCCCCCAAAAGTAGCTGAAAAACTAAAGGAAATAGTTGTAAAGTTAGGTAAATAATAAGAAATACTTTAGAAGGAACGACATTCTTTTTGGGTCTAGAAGAATTTTGGCAGCTGTGTAGTAGAATCACGTTTGGCCTGCTGAAAAGAGTAACATCAATTAATAATGGATGAAAAATCCCTTTGTCTTCTGCCCTAGAAGATACTGTATGTCTGCCAAGATGGCTGCTCAAGCTCTGCCAGTTAACACGTGAGAAGGTCACAACTTGAAAACTCAAGTAATTCCAATAAGGTCAAATGCAAATACAGAGGAGCAGCTCTGATTTCATCATGTGGAATACACATTTCTTTTGCAAACTACTTATGATGTCAACCAGTGCAAATGGAAGAGATTTCTAAAGAGGATTTTGGCAACAGGCAGATTTCATCACATTTCATTGACAGGAAAACTTCAGCCCAGGACTCATTGCTCATAGTTACATTATGTGTTCAGGCATCTGCAGCTAAGCTAAATAAAGAAGAAGCTAAAACCCACACAGCAATTTATAAGAAGGTACCCACTTGCTATATAAAAGGCTCTGACCTCTCTTTTGTTAAAGTAACAATTTAAAAATACTTTTCAATAATTTCTTAATAATCTGTCAAAGTGGTTTGTTGCTGTGTTATCAGCCTGGTGGGATACTGTTTCACTCTGAACAGCTATTCAGGGGCCTGTGGAAAAATAAGGAGTAGTATGAGCCCTCCAACCCAACTGACACCAATGGGCACGCTTGTTGACCATCTCTGCCAAGTCTTTAATTGCTTTGGAAACAGAACTCTCATTCTTCAACCTATGGGGCACTTATCATTCCAGAAGAAGCCAAAGAGCCCTGGCAAGGGAGCCACATGAGGAAGACAATGTTGGCCTTGCTGCTGCCCACAAGCTGTCCATCCTGGGGAAGCACTGTGTGCACACATGTGCATGGCGTACGTATGTAGGCACACTCACTGGGGACCCATGCAGCAACCATGAGCTTAGCTTCCTCAGACAGAAACAAGCCAAAACTCATGGGGAAGTAAATACACCGCAGATGAGGATTTCCTAGACGTTTCTGTTCCACCACCATTTTTTCCCCTCTGAAGGACTGTACTTATCCCTTCCTTCCTTCATATCAAACAGTAGTGGTTACAATAACCATCATTTAATGTGTATCTCCTACGTGTAGAGCACTAAGCAGAGCCCTCTGCATACATTTTCTCATTTAATCTTGATCTCAAGGGCTAGGTGGTTGATTAAGGTGGTTACACAGGGATCACACCTGTCCCAAATCCAATGGCCTTTTCTCTCTCCTCAACTTGTCTGCCTCTCAGCCGTGTTTGACACTTGTAATTACCACTCCTCCTTCTTAAAGCTCTTTCTCTGCCTGGTTTCTGTGACACTATGTTCCTGCTTCTCCTTCCCTGACACAACAGGGTGTGGGTGTGTGTGTGCATGTGCATCAGTGTACTTTCTCCAAGACTCAGCTCTTGGCCCTCTTCTCTCTTTCTCTGAGCAATCTTATCCATATTAATGATTTCAGTTATTATCTCTGTGTGGATGACTCCCAGATTTTCATCTCTATCCCTAACTTCCATGAAGAATTTCAGTTCTCAATTTTTAAGACATTTCCATATAAATGTTCTGCCATAACCTCCAACTCAAGAGGTCTAAAATGGAACTCTCATATCCTCTGAAACCAGTGTCTCCTTCTCTATTGTCTCTTTGTGTTCATGGCATCTCCACCTCCAGAGATGTGAAGTTAGGGACTTCGCCAAGTCCCTAATTCCACTGTTGGATAGTTCTAATGGATATACAGGTTCCCTATTTGGAACTAAGATCTGGTTCCCTTTCACTTCCACTCACTGGTCTTAGTTCCAACATCTAGATTGTCACAACACTAGGCTCTCAATCAGCCCTGAGAGACTGAACCCCACCCTGCTGCTGGCCTTCTCTGTGCTCCCTTCTTTGAGCCCCATATGCTTGGGGCAGGTGCACATGATAATTGTTAGGACGTAGTAGTGGACAGAAGAGTTAGGAGAGGACACAAGTGAGAAAGCAATGAGGGCCTGAGCCAGGTAGAGTGTCAGGAGTGGAGAGGGCAGATATCATGGAGGAGGAATAGGCAGAATTTGGCCACTGACTAGCTGTGGAGGTCAGAGGAGAAGGAGAAGCCAGAGACGATGCTGATGTGGGGCCCAGGCCTCTAAGAGCATGAAAACAGATGCACTGGAGGGATTTCTGCACCAGGAGAAGTCAGCCTCACTGACTGTTAGGATCCATTCCGATATGAGAATTATATGACGCCAAAAACAAAAGTTTAATCAAGATTGAAAAAGGACCTTTAAGGAATCCATTCTTATTATGCTTGTTAAAGCAAGTTCTCCTCACCTTTCAAAAGCATGCTCTTAGCTCAGGAGGCAGACCGAGGGAGCTGCTTTGCAAAAAAGCTCCTTCAATATATAATATCACTCTAGCTAGTCTGAATAAGGCTGTCAGGCCTTTGAAAGAGTTAAATATTGAACATAGTGCAAAGGGAGATATTCCTGGTTGAGAGGGAATTTGGCATTTCTTAAGCATAATTAATGAAAATTCTCCAACTCTGAATTTAGCAACAAAGGCCCATCTTAGAATTCTCTTCTTCTAAACAATTCTCTGTTGGATTCTGTACTTTGTAGTTAATATTACCTTGACAATCAGAGAAGCTATAATACATTAATGAAACCTAGCCTGGAAAATCAGATTACAGCTTTATTAACAGTTTCATAATTGAGGAATCTCTGTACCATCGAAGGTCTCATCTCTAGATATGTAAGAATCCTGTGTTTATGCATACCCCTGGACCAATCAAACAACAGTCATCACTAATAAAGGTTTATTTAATTCTCACAGTAAAATTTTAATATCACCAGCAGCCTGGGGAAGCTTTAGCAAGTGGATTTGCTTGACATCAGATCGTTTCTATTCTGCTAGTCCCAATACTTCTTAATCTTTAATATCAAGGCAATTAAAATTAATGGCCACTCATCCGAAGCTACTGTGGGCAGTGTTTCCTTGACATCAATTGTTTGATGGGATTACCTAGAGGTTAAACTAACAAGCAAGGTTTAATTGGAAGCAATGAAAGAAGCAGTGATCATACGTTATGTTTAACCTGCATAACCACATCTAAATGAATATCTAAAAATGTTAAACTATTTCTCAAATTAAAATATGCACGTCGCGTTCTGATATCACAGATTTGGGTATTGCAGCAATAAGCTATTAAGACCACACTGCTGGAACCAAGATCAGCGTAATTAATGGATAAATCGACACCTAAGTTCAGGAATTTTTTTCACCTTTTAAAAATAGATGGATACAATTAGTTGCAAAAGAACCCTACCTTCACCCAGTAGGAAGCACCAAAAGCTACGGATCACATGTGGCCCCCTCCTACACAGTGCTCACAGTGGAGGCAGGCTGCACACATGGGGCACTAAGTACAGCACAGCTTACTCCATCTTTGAACTGGAATGGTCTGTACACTGGTCCCAGAATAGAAATACAGGCAGGAAATTGGTGGAGAGAAAGGGAATACACTGTCCTGTGCTTCTCTTTTGAGCCACGTATCAGGAATTCATGACTCTGGACTGTGCAGAAGGTGAAGGGCCAGGCAAGAATTTTAAGATCAATTAAAAATGAGAATAACAACACAAGTCCTCTCCTCCTTCTATGATGTTCATTGCTATCAGCTCCCAGACTGTGAGCCTCTGGCAATCAGGGTAATGAGTAGTAAACATTTTGTAGGTTGCTGATTTTCTGGAGCCCTTCTGCAAGGCCAAGAAGTGGCTGGAAAAGCTTCTGGTCTCTCCCATTTACTACAGCCCTGCATCTCCCCTAACTCATCTCAGCTGCAGGTCGCCAATCACCTTTTAAAACATAAAATGTTTTTATATGTGGAATCTAAAAAAGACAAACTCAGAGAAATAGAGTGGTGGTTACCAGGGGGTAGGGGAGAGGTGGGGGAAATGGGGACATGTTGGTCAAAGGGTACAAACTTCCAGTTATAAGATTAACAAGTTTGGGGATCTAATGTACAGCATGGTGATTATAGCTAATAACACTTTATCATATACTTGAATGTTGCTAAGAGACTAGGTCTTGAATGTTCTCACCACAAAGAAGAAATGATAACTATGTGATGGGATGGAAGTGGTAGCTAATACTGTGGTGGTAATCACTTTGCAATTTATAAATGTATCCAATCAACATGGTGTACACCTTAAACTTACACAATGTTATGTGTCAATTATGTCTCAATAAAGCTGGAAAAAAAAAGTAAAAATGGGGGCTGGCCCAGTGGCATAGCAGTTAAGTTCACATGCTCCACTTTGGCGGCCTGGGGTTCGCTGATTTGGATCCCAGGCGTGGACAGACGCACCGCCTGTCAAGCCATGCTGTGGCAGTGTCCCACATAAAGTGGAGGAAGATGGGCACGGATGTTAGCCCAGGGCCAATACTCAACAAAAAAGAGGATTGGCAACATATGTTAGCTCAGGGCTAGTCTTCCTCACACACACGCACAAAAAGTAAAAATGTTTTCCAAATAATATAATAATAACTAAATTCAACTTTTATATTGCTTTCTTCACATTTCTCAAATAAGTACTCAGAACCTTTGACTCTTGAGGTAGATAAGTCAGACATGGTCAGTGTCGCATAATGGGTGCCTGGGATTCAGGGTCTGGTTTCAAATCCACACTCTGCCATTTACTATGAGTGACTTCGGGCAGGTTATTTCAGTTATTTTAGTGCCTCCTCTCATATACAATGAGAATAATAAGAATATATCTTCCTAATAGAATTGTTGGGTGCATTAATGACTTTGGCCCATAGTGATTATCTGACAATTATTAGCTATTACTATCACCATCACCCACGTTTTATCAATGAAGAAACAAGAGATTCAGACTATACATGAGTTGCCCAAAATCATATAGCAAAGTGTGATGGATCCAGATTTCAACCCTAGTACTCCCTGTCCACTTTCTCCTTTTTTATAATCAACTGGGATATGTTTTCTGAGCATCTGTTATGGTCAATACTGTACAAGGTGCCAAGGGGAGATGAAAAAATAAACATGTACCCCTACCTGCCTATAATTTACAATCTGGTTATGAAAACAATGCTAGACACTCAAAATAATTAGCAAAAATTGCAGGATGGTGATGATCACACGCCAAGCTATACAGTACAGATTCTAAGCAGGAATTCGGAGGAAGGGAGGTCCCAGCAGGCCTGGGAAATCAGAGGAGACTTCTGAGGTAAGATGGAACTTGAATTGGAGTTCAGCTTCAATTCAATTCAATAGTATTTTTATTGAGACTCAGTATTTCAGAGGTACAAACATCCAGAAGCTCTGCTGACACAAAAAAGCCAAAAACATAAGCTGCTGCCTCTCTCTCCCTGGACCTCTCCAAGATCCCAGAGACTTATTCCACTCTCTAACTTAACTCCCTTCTACCTTCTTTAACTTCTAAACCCCTCTTTCTAGTGAAAGAGGAGAAGAAGCCATTCCAAAGGAAAAGAGGAAAGTAGAATCAAGGAGGGTTTCTGCAAGGGGTAGTATCCGAGTGGAGGATGTACAAGTGAGGAAGCTTCCTAATGGAGAGACTGAGAGAACAGCAAGAGAGGAGGAAGGCACAGGTCCAGGGACGAGTGCAGGAGAGGCAAGGCTCTGGCTAAGGACCAGGAAAGGGAGAGTGCTCTAGGCAATGGAAGGCCTGAAGAGGAGCCCCACAGGTTATCCCACACCTACCCCGACCCCTAAGGGCTCACTAAGTGCAGGGGAGACTGAGATTAGCCCAAGATTTCCAGGAAGTATAGTGGGGAATGGGTTCTGGTGAGGCCACCTGAGGCCAGGTGAAGCAGCCTTTCCAACTAGGTGCATATCTCCTGTCAGTGGTCTGCACACTTTTTGCTGGAATACTCTCTAAAGAAATTTTGAAAATCAGGTACCTGCTCACACATTTTTTTCTCCTTTCACATTTTTTAAGTTGGCATCTGCAATTTTTCATTATAAGTTTATATAGTTGTAAACAATGTTATTTCAGTATGTCATAAATGTTGACTAAATTAAAACTGTAACACTGTTCTTTAAAATGTATCCAACCAAATATAAATAGCAAAGCAATTTGATACCCACTATCCATTTTAAAAATACATAAACTTTTCTTGAACATTTGAAAATTTTGCATTCTTTTTTGTTCTTGGAAGTGTATTTCCATTTCATTCCCTCCCCCCATATTATCCTAATGCTATACACTTTTATGTTCTACAAAAGAAATATATGGAAATTGAAAATTTTAAACTGTTTTTGTTTCCTGTAATTATAATGCTCTACATGTTTAATATATCCTTCTGGATTAAGCTATCATTACAGTTGGTCTAAAATTGATCAAAGCAATACAAACACTTATTTTGATAAATGAAAATACTTATTTTAACCATCAAAAGTAAAGTTTTCTCACATATGCATTTCTTAATCAGAGGGGAGGGGCATTAGAAAGTGCTGATTGGAGGTTTGGTAATTACCAATATTTCACACAATGCCTTGCTGGGCACCAGAGCAGGTCTCACACTTTGGGGCAATGGGCCGTAGCATTGCGTGGGAGTTTCCCTTTCATAAAGTGGGAAAAGGGCAGTGGGAAAGGGGGGAGGGAAAAAGGCACCCCCCCACGATGCTCCCATCCCAGCACTTTCCGAGGCACACAGATTTGAGGAAGGAGTAGATTATACTTAAGGAAAGCCAGCCAGTGAAATCTCAAAATCATACACACCCTAGTCCTCTTTGGAAGATCTTCAGCTACTTTGTGGAGCACGTGTAGCCTAGTTCAGACTGTGGCCTTAAAGGAACAGGCTAACTGGTTACATTTCAACTTCTTTGTGTGAGGACAGTGTGGAATATCCTTGGATGGGGTGTGCCTAGTCAAGACCTTTAGCTCTAAAAATGGGGCTCACTCAGGCAACCACTGCTTTGTGTCACAATGACCTTTTGTATCTAGACAAAAAACAAGTTTGTCAGCTTCAGGAAATTAAAAATGTTCTGATTAAAGAAATAAACCTAAGGGGGTAGGTACAGTTTACTTATGATTTAGCATAACCTTTCTGGAGAGTAAGCCAGCAAATATGTACATATCCTTTAGGAAATATTTAGAGATAAATGTGCAGAGAGATTCACTACAGTCCTACTTCTAGTAGCAAAAAAAAAAAAAAAAGATTAATTTATAGCACATCTGTATAATGGAATATGATCATTGATTAAAAATCATGTTGAGGAAGAATACTTATTGACCTGGGGATATATTCACAATATATTGTAAAGAGGAAGAAAGGGCATTTTTTTTCTTTGCATACAGCATGAGAATTTTTTTTTCATAAAAATACTCACACACAGACATACATAGGGTGTGCACATGCACAAATACACACATGTAGGCACAGGAAAAAATCACCAGGACACACGTACCAGTATGATTATCTTTTAGAGTGAGTTTATAAGTAATTTCTATTTTGTACTTTTCTGTGTGTTTTCAAATATTACCCAAATTATCTCAGATAAGCAGGTATTGTGGATTTTTTAAATTAGAAAAAAATGTACTTTTCAATGAAAAAAGTAATCAATCTGCTTTTTCAAAAAGCACTTAGAAGGTGCTGGGCCGGTGGCGTAGTGGTTAAGTTCATGTGCTCTGCTTCGGCAGCCTGGGGTTTGCGGGTTCAGATCCCAGGTGCAGGCCTATACCACTTACCAAGCCATGCTGTGGCGGTGACCCACATACAAAATAGCGGAAGATTGCCACAGATGTTAGCTCAGGGCCAGTCTTGCTCACGAAAAAAAAAGCACTTAGAAGCCATTTAACAATCTTTAAGAGTGTAAGTGCAAGGCCTTGTGCTGGCCCACACAGCTACAGGAATCAACAATCCCACTCCTGTATTCTATCTGGAATTCTGGTTAGCAGATCCAAAAATTCTTGAAATAATTAAAATCAGACACTTTGTAAATCTCAAGCCATTAAAATTTCCCAGAGTGCTTTGCATTTAAGAAAAACTCCATGTTCAAATTAAAAATCTCAACCATCTACAATGTGTCTGTAGTCACTGAAAGTCAATCTATTAATTAATTAGCATTAATTGTATCTTACATTTCTAATTCTGTCACTACATTTATTTATCATTTCAACAACAATGTTACATAAAAGAGAAAAATGACTACTTAAAGACTTAATCTTTAAGAGACAGAAATGCAGAACTTTAGAGTTCCTCCTTAATTTTGTTTCCTTGCATAAAATACATTGGGGAGAGGATCAGCATTTGTTTGGAAAAGAAGCAGCTGACACTAAAACATCATTATTGAAATTAGCAAACTGAAAATTTATGAAGCACAAATCTTAGAAAAATCTGGCATTGTGTTTCCCATGTTCACTTGTGATGCATACTTTATGGACTGTGCCTAATTAAACACAACAGATTATGAAATGTTGAAATGCCAAGTTGTGTATAATGGAACATGTAGCATATTTACATGGTAAACAATTTTACCTCTAATAAATAGTTTCTCTCTAATCAATGTTTTCATCCCCATTATGTGGATCAATTTGAAATGAGGAATGAAAGCCAGATACTGTTCAATTTTTAAAGTTAATGGTGTTAATAAACTAAATCTCATTCTACATGGTGCATTCAGTAAAGTTTATAAGGATGGAAAGGCTGGACACACTGCAGATAACCACATGTGCATTCCCTTAGAACCCAGAGGGCAGCTGGAGAAAGGGCTTGAGAGCCAGACAAGCCTGTGTGTGAATCCCAGCTCTGTGTTGTCCTAGCTGTGTTACCTTAGTCAAGTCACATCACCTAAGGTTCTCCTTTCCCTGGTCTGCAAGATGAGATAACGATGTCTACTCCTCATGGGGCTGTAGTGAACATTAAAGGAGATAACATGTTAAAGTGCACAGGCCTGTGCCTGGGATGTACTAGGTACCCAATAAATGTCAGCTCTCCCATTTCTTAATACAAACAAGCAAAAAGAGCAACAACAACAAAACACTCTATAGGCTATGCTTGCTTCCTGCTGTCACTAGGTCAGGTCAACCTTTTCACAGGAGCTTCAGATTCTGGGAGAACCAAGCCATGCTCCCAGTGCTGGTGGGATACCGGCAATGGGGAATAGGCAACAGTGAGAGAAGGGAAAAGGGGTGCTCCTCTGCACCCCTGAGCAAAATAAACTTCCTACCAGAGGAGGGTAATGCCCAGACCAAGAGCTCCTGTCTGCCACATACCTACTGGGCTAATGTTCTGCACAACGAGCTGATGGCACTACCTGTGCCTCCTCGTCCTTCCTCACTCCTGCCAACACAGCCATTTGCAGGACAATGCATTGGACCTAGAACTGATGGGAAACCTGGGTTTGGATCCTACTTGTACCAATACTTCCAACTGCAGCCATCAATGGAGAGTTCATCATGAGCCTGCCATTGCACCAGGACCTTTACATATAGCACTTCATTTGGCCCTCAGAGACCCAGTTCTACTGATGTAAAAACGGAGTCAGAAAGTTTATATAACTTGCCTGAAGTCACACAGTCTTTCCTGTGCTTTTTCCACTGTGCCTTATCTAATAACACCTGTTTTTATCTTAATACTCCATAAAAGTTTTTTAAAAATTGTTTATTCAGCTTTATTTCTTTTCCATTGTATTAAATGGCTAGGGCTGCAAAAGTATATTCTACCTTTCAGTGCAAAATATTTCAGCTCCTTTATGGTTAAAATATGGGCTAGCCCAAGAATCCAAACAATTTTTTTTCTTTTTAGAAAGTAAGTTCAAAATTCCTAACAACTGACTTGAAAACCAACTTCTGAAACAATCCACTCCTAATGGGAGAACTAAACAAACAGAAATTCAGTTTCCATAGTATTTGAAATAATTTAAAACAGATTCACTTGTCAAGTACTGTACTTTTTTTATTTGAGGCTGTGAAAAATTTTATTGCCATAATGTACTGACACCCTTACAGTCTGGCTTTGCCCTTTCTCCTCTCTGCATGATAGACTGATAACTGCTCGCGACATTCACAAAGAGGCTCATCTGCAAAAGTATATAAAACGGCAGCCTCGCAGCCACAGGACATACAGAACAGATGACACCGTTCATCTCCCTAAAACACACGCTGCCGAGTGGTTCTAAATTACCAGACAATGTTTTCAGTTAAAGATTTTTTTCTTTAAAATTTCCTTTCTTGGGGCCGCCCAGTGGTGCAGAGGTTTAGTCTGCGCTTGGCAGCCTGGGGTTCGCAGGTTCGGATCCCGGGCGCCCGCCGATGTACTGCTTGTCAGCCATGCCGTGGCGGTGTCCCATATTAAGTAGAGGAAGATGGGTATGGATGTTAGCCCAGGGCCAGTCTTCCTCGGCAAAAAGAGGAAGATTGGCGACGGATGTTAGCTCAGGGCTGGTCTTCCTCCCAAAAAAATAAAAAATTAAAAAATAAAAATAAATAAATAAATAAAATTTCCTTTCTCATTTAAAAAAATAAAAATGTGGTAAGTGTACAAGTGCATAGATTCCTTCATAGGCTCCATGGAAAGCCTCTTTGACAGACTTTGAAACACTGACATCACAAGTGTGGAACTGCCTCCCATCAGCTGCACTGAAAGATGGAGCCGTCTCCCAGGCAACACATCAGCATCCTGGAATTAAAACTCAAGAGGACTCTTTAAATGACAATGGACCAGATTTTTTGTCCAGATAAGTTTCACGTTAATCTAATTCCTGTAACTGAAAACATGAAAATTTATTCAGTGTCCTACGTAAAGAAATCCTATAGTCAAGCTTTTTGTTTCATGGAAACCCTTATTTTTTCAAACACACCTCCCTACCAAATATATACCCCGGTTTTCTTTTCTTTTTAAAAATCCAGAAAATTGCTTTCAACTTATTTAAAACAGGAATATCTATCCTCAAAAAGTATACTATTGGGGCCAGCCTGGTGGCGTAGCAGTTAAGTTCACATGCTCTGCCTTGGTGGCCCAGAGTTCGTGGGTTTGGATCCCGGGCATGGACAGACACACCGCTTGTCAAGCCATACTGTGGCAGCGTCCCATATAAAGTAGAGGAAGATGAGCATGGATGTTAGCCCAGGGCCAGTCTTCCTCAGCAAAAAGAGGAGGATTGGCAACGGATGTTAGCTCAGGGCTAGTCTTCCTCACACACACGAAAAAGCATACACCAAGGGTAGGTCTATTCAGAGACTAAGAATAGACACAACCCCAATTGCCCCCTGTCCCTCCTCTGGCTCTCACCTTTATGGAGCCTGTGAAAACCTAGGGGCTGGGGGCAGATTGCACACTAGTTTGCTGGGGGTCAGTGCCTCTGTTCCTTCTTTCTTTTGGAACCTGTACAAGGCTCTGTATGCACAACATACCCAGCAAGAAAACTCTCATTGAATGGGTGACAAATTAGCATTTATTGAGTGCTCATAATATGCCAGGCCTATAATAGGCCTTTTACATATATGATCTCATTTAGCCCTCAAATCTCTAAAGAAATTATCATTATCCTAATTTTACAGGTCAAAAAACGGAGACTTCAGGTTAAATAATTTGCTTAAGGTCACACTGCTACTTAATAGCGCTGGAGTGGAGTCTGGGTGCCTTTTCTGCACCTTCCTACACTGAATGTACAGTCATCTGGAGTTAAAATCTCAATTTATCAAAATAAGTGATATGAAAGGATAGTACCACTGCCTAAATGTGCAGTGCAAAACGTAGTTGTAGTAAACAATCTGGTGTACCTGCAGGGCAATGGTCTACATATTTAACCTTAGGAAGCCAACAGAGAGTAAAGGAAACTATTCATACTAGTTAGAACTTCTCTCCCTTGATCTTCCACCCAGACACCTGATAAGGTCCCTGTGGGGGTAACTCAATTAGTTCTTTTAACCCCTTCCACTCCTGGGCTCCGAGCTTTGCTAGGGCAAGTCACAAGCCCGGGCCACTGGCTGGTTCTGACAATGATTCTACCTTTTGAGACTCATCTTTGACCAGATCATTCATTCTACACACACTTAAAGAGTGCCCAGCAGGCACTGTGTTCCCCAATGCAGACCCTGACTCTTTCCATTACCTTCAAACTCCCAAATCCAATCTTACCCTCACCCTCATTCTGTCCGTGACCATACATCTTCTTGTAATGACAACAGTTGTAACATTTATATAGGGCTTCTTAAGTGCCAATCACTATTCTAAGCACTCCATATAACGTTAACTCATTAAATCCTCATTAACAATCCAATGAGGTAGGTTCTATTATTTCCCCTATTATATGGATGAAAAAACTGAGGCATAAAGAATTTAAAAAAAGAAAAGAAAGGGTAGTGCATGTGGTGTGGTTCAGAATGGATATCTGAAAAGAACAGGTATATTAAGAAACATTTTACAAAGAAGATATAAGACACTGTTAATTGCCTTTCGGGAGTGGGACTAAGAGTCTGAGATAGAGGGGAAACTTTTGAAAGAACTAATTTTTGGTTTTGTTGAGCCCTATTGCATGTTTTGGTTACATTTCCTTAATTTCTGTACTTATCTTTATTATTTCCTTCTTTCCATTTTTTGGGGTTTAATTTATTATCCTTTAATACCTTGAGATGGACCCTTAGGTCACTGATTTTCAGCCTTCCCTCTTATGATACATATCTATAATACATACACACATATATATATAACACTATAAATTTCCTTCTAAGCATGGCTTTAGCTGCATCCCATGAATTTTGATAGGGGTATTTTCATTATTATTCAGTTAAAATATTTTCCAATTTCCACTGTGGTTTCACTAACTCATGAGTTATTAAGAAATATATTGCTTTACTTCCAAACATATGAGAATTTTCTAGTTATCTTTGTTATTGATTTTTAGTTTAATTCCACTGTACTCAGAAAAACATACTCTGTTTTAAATTATTTAAAATGTACTGAGAGGTGCTTTATGGCCCAGAATATAGTTAACTTTCAAAATATTCTGCAAGTGCTTAAAAAGACATGTATTCTGCAGTTTTTGGGTACAGTGTTCTATATATGCCCATTAGGTCATTTGCTAATCATGGTCCAATGTTCTATATCTATGCCACTCAAAGTCTGATTCCAGAACCATCAGCATCAGCATTACCTGGGAGCTGCAAACTGTCAGGCCCCATTGTAGACCCTTTGAATATGGCCCAGGAATCTGTATTCCAATAAGCTCTACAGAACATTCTTATGCATGCTAAAGTTTGAGAAGAACTGTTCTATGTTCTTACTGATTTTTTATGTGTGTGTGCATGCGTGCATGTATATGTGTTTGTGTGTGTGTGTCATCTTCTGTTACAGAGAGATGTGAAGATCTCCTACAGTGATTTTGGATTTATCTATTTTTCTTTGAAATTTTGTAAGATTTGCATTATGTTTTTTGAGCTTCTGCTATTAGGTACATACAAATACAGAACTGCTGTGCCATTATTTAGTGCCTCTCTTTATCTCTAGTAAAACCTTTTGCCTTGAAGTGTTCTTTATCTGATATCAATAGAGAACACCAACTTTCGGTTATTGTTTGCATGTTATATCTTTTCCCATACTGTTACTTTCATTCTTTCTGTGTCCTTATGTTTTAGATGTGTCTCATAAAGAACACATATAATTAATTTTCATTTTTTTAATCTTATCTGACAATATTTGCCTATTAGAGTATTCAATTCATTTACATTTAATGTAATTACTGATATATGTGGGTATGAACCTATCACCTTACTAAGTGCTTCCTACTTGTCCCACTTACTATGCTTCCTCTCCCCCTCTCCTTTCTTGCCTTCTTTTAGACTGCTTATTTTAAAAAATTATTCCACATTTCCTTCTTTATTAGTTTGGATGTTCTACACAGATGGGCCCCAACTTATGATGGTCAACTTATGATTTTTTGACTTTACAATGGTGCAAAAGCGATATGCATTCAGTAAAAACTGTACATCGAATTTTGAATTTTGATCTCTTCCCAGGCTAGTAATATGCAGTACAATTTTTTCTCCTGATGCTGGGCAGCTGCAGCTCCCAGTCAGCCACATGACCACGAGGGTAAACAATCGGTACACTTACAACCATTCTGTACCCATACAACTATTGTATTTTTCACTTTCAGTATCGTATTCAATAAATTACACGAGATATTCAGTACTTTATTATAAAATAAGCTTTGTGTTAGATGCTTTTGCCCAACTTTGGGCTAATATAAGTGTTCTGAGCATGTTTATGGTAGGCTAGTTAAGCTGTGATGTTCAGTAAGTTAGGTGTATTAAATGCATTTTCGACTTACAATTTACCATCATAAGTCGAGGAAGATCTGTAATCTTTTAGTTCTTTAAGTGACTACCCTAGAGATTATACATTCCTGACTATCAAAGTCTAACATTAACTGGTGCTTTTACATTAAGTGGTACTTTTACCATCTTTTGCAGAAAATGTAAGAGCATTAGAACACTTATCTTCCCCTCATAACTTACAAGACATTACTGTTGTGTATTTTAATTCTATACATATACATATTGTAACTAAATAATACATTATTATTATTTTAAACAATCAATATTCATTTAGATTCATGAAAACATTTACCCTTTTCTTTCCCTTCCCCTCCTTCTTGTATCTCCCACCCTCTAGCTGGAATCTTTTTACTTCCACCTGAAGAAAATTTCTTGTACTTCCTTAGAGAGAAAATGGGAGAATTTTCTCAAAATTTTTACTGAAAATGTCTTTACATCACCTCCACTATCAAAGGACATTTTTGGCAGATACAGAATTGTAGACATTTAATTTATTTCATCTCTTTAAAAATATTGTTCTACCATATTATGGCTTTATTGTTTTCATTAAGAAATCAGTGGTCAGTGTAATTGCTACTTCTTTGAAGGCAATCTTATTTTTCCCTCTGGCTGCTTTGTTTTCACTGTGTTCAGTATGGATTCCTATTTATTTATTATGCTTGGGGACTGTAGCTTTTTGTGAATCTAGGGCTTGGAATCTTCCATTAGTTTTGGAAAGTTATCAGCCTTTACATTTCAAATATTACTTCAGACCTCCTCTTATGTTTGCTTCTGGGACTTCAATTACATTTATGTTAGACTTTTTACTGTATCCTCAATGTCCCTTACTTTCTCTCCTGATTTTCTATCCTACCATCTCTCCATTCTTTGGTATGCATATCTTCTTATAACCCATCTTCCAGTTCACTAATTCTCCCTTCAGCTATGTTTAATCTACTTTTAAATCCATACACTGAATTTTTAATCTTGGTTACTCTATTTTTTGGTTCTAAAATTTCCCTTTGACCTCTTTTATGGTTTCCAGTTCTCTGACCAAATTCTCAACTTTGCTTTTTATTTCCTTGGATATATTAAGCATCATTATTTTACAGTCCATATCAGATTCTTTTATTTTCTAGATTTCTGTGGGTCTGTTTCTATTGTCTGTTATTTCTGCTGGTTTCAGTATATGTTGCCATGTCTTCTTGTATGGCTATTTTTTTTTATTGTGTGCCCAATGTTGTATTTGCTTTATTTATAGGAACAACCTGAAGCCTAGAATGATGGCTTCTCCACAAAAAAAATTTACTTTTGCTTTGTTCAGGAATCTACAAGTACTAGCAAAACAATTTCAAAGACTGAGGTATTTTGAAGCAGAATTACAGTCTCTGTGAGGGTTGATGTACTTCTAATGCACCCTTGCTACTAGGATGTAGCCCTAGTAGTCTTAAGTCCTAACCCAAAGCAACGGAAAAAAGGTAGCCTCCCTTTGTAGGTTCTAGACACCTAAACACTAACTCCCACCCTCTCAGCCCTGCAAAATTGTCAAAAGCACTGCTTAACCTGTCAGCTTCTCAGTCACCCTCTCAGAATTGACAAATGACCCAGAGAAGAGTCGTTTCCCCTGGCCTTATTTTCTTCTTATCTGCAAGTACCCTGGGCAACACCATCCATTCCCAGGGCCTCAACTATGAACTTAAGAGGGTGATTCCCAAGTGACATCTTTAACCTTGACCTTTCTCCTAATATATACTGGAAGATATGAACTGGGAGTACTGAACATTTCCCAACTGGGATACTGATGGCAATACGAACCTGGCATAACTATCACAAACCTTTTATCTCTCCTCCATCAAACCAGCATTTCCTCATGTGTTTCCTATATCAGCTAATGATATCGCCATCTTCAATTATCTAAGCTAAAACACTCAGCTGTCTTCTATTACTCTTTTCTCCTCATATTGGTTACCCAACATCCAACTGTTTACCCAATCTCCAAAATATAAGTTGTACCTCTAAATACTTTTCAAATCCATCCCTGTTTTCCACTTTCAGTGGCCTAATTTGAATCCTCAACATCTTTCCTGCATTATTCCAATAATCTCCTATGTAGTCACTAGTCGCTCTCATTCTAGTGTTTTACCCTTCAAATTATCTTACACAGTGGTGCTAGATTTACCTTTCATAAATCTGACTGTACCACCCCAATCCAGAAATCCTTATCTTCCTCATTTTATTTCATAGCACTTATTACCACATGATATATATAATTATATATTACATATAATATAATATTATATATATTTATGTATATATCTCAATTATCCTTCTCTCCTCATTAAAATGTAAGCTCCACAAGGACAGAATTCACTGTTATATGTAGCACAGTGACCAGCAATCACTAGTTGAATATATTAACTAATTAATGCAAAATAGACATCTAAACTGCTCAACCTCATAATTGCAGGTGTAATTGCAGACATCTAAACAGCATAATTGCAGACCTTCCCTAATCAGGCTCTAGCTTGACTTTCTACCCAAATCATTTCTTCAGCAAATATTCATTGAGTGTCTATGTGCTGGACACTGTGCTAGGCAATAGGAATATAGTGCTGAACAAGACCACAGTCCCATTCAACAATGGAATTCATGCTCTATCAAGGGAATAGTATTAAACAATTCATTATCTAGCTATAACTGTGATAAGTCCTATCAAGGAAAATTATAAGTTATGAGAATATATACTGGAAGATATGAACTAGGAGTACAAAGAAAGCTTTCTTGAAGAACTGACATCTGAAGTGAGCTTTGAAAGAGTAGTAATGAATAAGATGTTTATATGTGTGTGTGTCAGGGGGACAGTGTTAGATCACTCTAGGCAGGGGAAACAGCATAATAACAATTATTATTATATCTTCTCCTTACTCTTTGATAGGCACTCTGCTAGGTACTTTACATACATTATCTCACTGAAACTCCCATAACCCTATAAAGTACATGCTATTTTTATCCCAATTATACATATGAGGAAATGAAGCACAGTGAGGTTAAATGACTTGCCCAAGGCCACAGAGCTAACAAGGTGGGGGACTTTTCTAATCCTCTCAGTAGAAAGTAAACTCGTCCTTGTACTTTATTCCAAAATGGCACTCACCTAGGTAACTTTTGTTTCCTGTCAGTGACATGTTTGTCTGTCTCCCCCAAGAAATGTGACAGTTCTCAGGGAGAAGAACCCTATCTTATTTACCTTGTTTGCCACAGTGCCAAACACAGTGCATGGCCCATAGGTACTCAGTACCTGCTGAGTGAATTACGAAAATAGCCAAAAATCCTGACAAATTCCTTTGGCTGGATCAAATTAACTTATTTATACTGTTTGTAGCTTCTATGCTCAAAATCCATATTCGTTTTAGATAAGTAATATGCTCTCCATATAGATGACAGAAGAGTCAGGAAAGGAGAAGAGAAGTCAAAAGATAAGGACAAAGAGGGGCCGGCCCGGTGTTGTAGCGGTTGGGTTTGTGGGCTTTGCTGAGGCAGCCCAGGGTTTGCAGGTTCGAATCCCAGGCACAGACCTGCACACTGCTCATCAAGCCATGCTGTGGCAGGCGTCCCACATAAAATAGAGGAAGATGGGCACAGACGTTAGCTCAGAGTTGGTCTCCTCAGCAAAAAGAGGGGGATTAGCCGCTGATGTTAGCTGAGGGCTAATCTTCCTCACAAAAAAACAAAAAACAAAAACAAAACGAAAGAAAAGATAAGGATAAAGGAAGCCCAAGAGCATCTCTGGAGAATGCAGATCTCCTGGGTGGGAATATCACAGGGTCAACATAAGTGGGAGCTAGGAGGCTTGAACTTGGAGCCTGTTCTGATTTGGTGTCTTCACTTTTTGGGCTACAATGTATATCTTCTGTTCACTCCTCCCTATCTACTCCTCCCTGCTCTGGGCCCCAAGAGGCTGAGCTATATGCCCTCTGGCTTCTGGCCAAAGGAAGTCACTGGTAGGAGATGAGAAGGGAGGAAAGTAAGGTCAGAGTATCTTTTCCCCTGACTCCCTCACAGTAATACTTCCGTTACTTAAGGTCTCAGTTACTGGCCTTCTGCACACAGCTTCTATGCCTTGGTTGGCTTCTATAACCATTCCTCCACCTCTTCAGGCCAAAGGGTAGTAACAGAACTAAGCATTACCAGCATCATCCTTTGTGCTTTCCCTACACTTTGCCCACACTTCTGTAAACAGAACTCTCCTTAAATTATTCTAATCTGAGTGTGCCATCTGTTTTCTGCTGGGACCCTTACTGATATATTGGCCTATTGGTCTGACATGCTTCACAGAAGCGAGGCAATGGAAAGGTGAGATGCAATGATGAAGGACAGGCATGATGAGAGACTGACAGGAACACTCAAAGGGAAGAAACAGGCAAAAGAAAGTGAAGGGGACAAAAATTGGAGAGACAATGATTCTGATTATGACTTCTTCCAGGTATAGGAAAACTCAAAAAACCACTACATCTAGGAGCTGGCCCAGTGGCGCAGCAGTTTAGGTCACACTTTGGGAGCCCGGGGTTCGCGGGTTCGGATCCTGGGTGCCCATCGACACACCGCTTGTCAGCCATGCCGTGGCGGCGTCCCATAGAAAGTAGAGGAAGGTGGGCACAGATGTTAGCCCAGGGCCAGTCTTCCTCAGCAAAAAGAGGAGGATTGGCAACAGATGTTAGCTCAGGGCTGGTACATCTAAGATGGAAACAGTCTCTGTCCTTAGTTGGGTATCACATCAAATGAGTGTTAGAGACTCTCTCAAAAAAGATTCCCTAAAATATATATAATCTCTGACATCACTGGTGCAAGCTTTAGCACCATGCTTAATCATGGTGCTGACTGTTCGTAGAGAGCGACAACAAGAAAAAAGTCAGAGGCTTCCCTTGTTTTCTTTAAATCTTGCAAATACGCCTTATCTGTACGCAGTGTTACAGCATTCTCAAAGCTCCCATCTTTTTACAACCTTCTCCTTTGTTCTTTCAACACCATTTAATGATGTCCCATCTCCACCAGGACACACAATCAGAGCCTTCATAGAAAAGAGGGTCTGTAGCCTTCTTTTAAGACATTGTGAAAGAACCACTTTAACAAAATAGCTGCCATTTTCCTTCAACTTGTCTCCAGTTCACCAATTGCATACTTAACTGTAGAAATCTACTCTGCCTTCTGTCTACTGCCAGAGTAACTGAAAAGGCATTTATGGATAGCTGAAAAACATAGTGTAATTTGATAGTCATCTTTTTTTCTCTGCTTTAATTATTATTTTAACGGGCTTCTTCTTATTTTAATAGATTTTTTTTTAATAAGGAAATCTTACTTACAAATTTTAATTAGCTTACTGAATATTCACCGCATTGGAATAAGTAGTTTAATGAGTAAGGAGATCTCAGACTACTAACTAGCCTGGAGTCTCTAAAGTAGTTTAGGGGGAAATGATGCAGCCCTAGTGACAGAAGCCCAGGCCTGTGCCTCACAAACCACGACTCTGCAGCCGGGGCCCCAGGGACAGAGGACTCACACTGCCTCTTGCAGCAAAAAAAGTAAAATCCAGTCTTTTCCTTTTTACCAAGAACCTCTGTGTAAGAACCTCCAGCTCTCCCATTCATGAAGACTTGTGACTCTAGTCAAACTCCTAAACTTCTCTGAACATCAGTCTCCTCATCTGGAGGGTTAGATAATTTTTTCCAGACTAGACTCTTATAATAAAAGTGGGTCTTGTGCACCACTTCCAAAGCTCTAAAATACATTAGTTGAGTGAATGAATGAATGAATGAATCTTAATGCGGCCAGTTAACCTCTCTACCATTTCAGGTTCTCATTTGTTTAAAAAAAAAATTAGAGGCTGGCCCGGTGGCATAGTGGTTAAGTTCGTCCGCTCCGCTTCAGCAGCCCAGGCTTTGCAGGTTTGGATCCCGGGCACGGGCATATGCACCACTCATCAAGCCATGCTGTGGCGGCATCCCACATATAAAATGGAAGAAGATGGGCACAGATGTTAGCTCAGGGCCGATCTTCCTCAGCAAAAAGAGGAGGATTGGCAATAGATGTTAGCTCAGGGCCAATCTTCCTCACCAAAAAAAAAAAAAAATCAAAAAAATCAATCTTTTCTTTACAGTACATTACAATTACAGTAGCAATGAAGAATAACTTAACATTTTTCATTCTAGAAACACCTAGCAGAGAAAGTAGGGCCAGAGTTATTTAAATTCAAAATTGGAATCAGGAGAACAATGGCGTTTTTTGTGACTTGCTAACTTGAATAATCAATGCAAGTCAGCTCTATTCTAAAAAGTAAAAGCATATTAATATCTGCTCCATTAATTAAGAATATGGGACAATTTAAGTATGATTCTCAGTGCTTATGACATTTGAAACAATTTCTTCTTTTGTGAATTTTCAGGGTGTTATGTAAAAGGGGAACTCCAGCTTTCTCAATCAAACCAAGACTTAAGAAATCAGAGATTTAAAATTCTGAGTTCAGCCTGCAATTCTATGTTAAGGATATTTATATATATGATATATTAGCACAAATTAATGTAGGACTAATATAAAATTGTAAACTTCTCACTTACCTGTGCCTATTTATATATCATAATATATAGTGAAGTAAAAAAACTATAGTATATCTTAACTTAATATGTCCAAAACCAAACTCTTGATCTTGCCCCGCAAATCCTTCTCCAACACACCTAATGACAACTCAATCCTTCTACTGCTCAGGCCAAAAATGTTAGAGTCATCCTTGACTCTCTTTCTCTTACATCCTACATGTAAACTATCAGGTAGTGCAGCCTCTTGGCTGCACCTTCCCAATTATTTGGAATCCAGCCACCTCTCATCACCTCTGCTACTAACATCCTGGTCCAAGCCACCATCATCTTCTGCGTGGATTATTGCAGTGGCACCCTAACTGGTGTCTCTGCTTTCCCCTGCCACCCCCAGTCTTATGGTGATCCTGTTAAAATTTAATCAGATCATGTCACTCCTTGGTTTTCCATCTCACTCAGAGTAAAAGCCCAAGTCATCACTGTGGTCTATAAGGCCTCTGCACCATTTGGACCTCACAGTCTCTTTGACTTCATCTCCTACTACTTCCCCCACTTGCTCAGGCCACCTTTACCTCAGGGCCTTTGCACTTACTGTTCCCTCTGCCCGAAATGTTTTTCACTAATTAGGCTTGCTCATTCATTTCCTTCAACCTTTACCAAAAGTTATTTTCTCATGAGGGGCTTTCTTTACCACCCTATTAAAAATTGCATCCTTTAACTCCCTATTCTCCTTCCCTCCTTAATATTTTTCTCCATAACACCTATCACTTTCTAATTTATCACCTCATTCACTTATTTTATCTGTTTGAATCCTCCCAGGAAAATGTAAGCTCCATGAGGGCAGGTTTGTTGATGTTGTATAAGTAAACTTTTCAATAGAGTAAAAAATATATATACAAAAAGAGGTCACACATCATAAGCAAAGAGCTTGATGAATTTTCATAAAATGAACACACCCATGAAACCATAATTTAGATCAAGAAACATTCCCCTTTCCAATTACTATTCTCCCAAGAGTAACCATTATCCTGACTTCGAACACCAAGATTAATTTTGCCTGTTTTTGAAACTTTTAATAAATGGAATCATACTCTGTGTGCCTGACTTCTTTAACTTAAGCATTATATAGTTACATACGGTCTAGTTCATTCATTGCTATATAATCTTCCAAATATACATAAATATATCACTTTTATTTAGCATTTTCCTATTGATGGACATTTCCATTGTCTCTAATTTGGCTATTATAAATACTGTTGCTAAGGATATTCTTATACATATTTTTTGGTGGACATATGCACACAGTTCTGTCAGCTAGTAGGGCAGGGGGTTTTGCCTATTAAATTCACAGATGTCTCTTCCATGCCTAGCAGTCTCTGGCACATAATAGGTATTACAATAAACTTTCTGTTAACAAATGAATGCAAATATTCTTTTAAAAATTGTTATTTAGATTTAATAATTTGCATAAGACTTCCCTGACTTATATATGTAGGTTTATAATGCATAAAATTGAGTTAACCCCTGTAAATCTACCATTCAACTTAATAAACACACTATTAACAATACAAGTGAAACTCCTTGAATATTCCTTCCTAATCCCATTCCACTTTGAAAATTTTATCATTCCCTTTCTTTTCTTTATATTTAACCATATATATGTGACCCCTAAATGATATGCTGTTTGCTTGGTTTTGAACTGTATAAAAATATTGTACTGCATATATTCTGCAATTTGCATTTTTCAATCAATATTATGTTTCTAGGATGTACTCAAGTTGATGTGTATAGCTGTAGATCATTCTTTTTTCACTGCTGTATAGTAATCCATCATGGGATTATACCACAGTGGATTTATTCATTTGCCCAGTCAATAGACAACTGGCTTATTTCAAGTTTTTTGCCATTTCAAACAGTGTTATCATGAATGCTCTTACATATGTCTCCTGATATACACAAAGAAGAGGTTTTCTAGGGCAATTTCACCTAGAGGTGAAATTATGGATCAAATGGTATGTGTATGTTCAAATTTATAAGATAATGCCAACAGTTTTCCTAATTGGCAATACCAATTTACAGTCCTACTAACAGTATTTAAGGATTTCTGCTGTTGTATATTCTTGCCAACAATGTGCAGACTTGGTACGGTCAGATTTAGGATTTTTTGCCAATCCAGGAAATGTAAAATGTTATTTCATTGCAGTTTTTAAATCACATTTTCCTGATTACTAGTAAGAAGAAGGATCTTTTCATATAACTGACCATTTATATTTCTTCTTCTGTGAAATCCTTGTTTGTCTTTTCCTTATTAATTTATAGGAGTTCCTGATATACTCTGGATTTTAATCCTCTTGTTTATACACTTACAAATATCTTCTTGCAGTTTATGGGCTGTCTTTCACATTTTAAAAAAGGTTTTATTTGAAATAATTTCAAACTTGCAAAAAAAGCTACAAAAATAAAAATAGTATAAAGAATATCTGTGTATGCCCTTTACCCAGATTCGCCTGTTATTAACATTTTGCCCCATTTGTGTGCACTCATGCATGTGCACTCTCTCTGTATACGTGTGTGTGTATAGTCATGTGCTGCATAACGACATTTCAGTCAACAACAGGCAGCACATATGGCAGTGGTCCCATAAGATTGGTACCACATAGCCTAGACATGTAGAAGGCCACACCATCTAGGTCTGTTCACTCTATGATGTTCTCACAGTGACGAAATCACCTCATGACGTATTTCTCAGAATGTATCTGTCATTAACGACGAGTAACTGTATGTGTATGTGTGTTCATATACATACATACATACAAATAAAAATACACACACATTTTTTTTTTCTGAGCCATTTGAGGGTAAGTTGTACGCATCATGGCCTTTTACCCCTAAGTACATCAGTGTTTATTTCCTAAGACTAGAGATATTCTCTTATATAACCATAGTACATTTTACAAATTACAATTTACTTTAGTAGATTTAACCCAATAATATCCTTTATGGCATTTTTCCCCCTCCAGTACAGGATCCAGTCTAGGGTCAGGTATTGCATTTACCTGTCATGTCTCTTAGCCTCCTTTATTCTGGAACATTTCCATGGTCTTTCTTTGACATTTTTAAAGAATACTGCTCCCTCCTTGCCTTTTTTCCCTAATAGAACATTCCTCATTATGGGTTTGTCTGATGTTTTCTAGAGATTAGATTCAGGTTACATTCTTGGATGAAATACCACACACAATGTCCATCTGTCCCTCTTTGGTGATGTTGATTCTAATCACCTGGTCAAGGTTTTGTTTCATTTCTCCACTCTATAATTGCCTTTTTTTTTATATCCCTTGCAACTAATAATGGGCCTATGGAGAGACACTTTAAGACCATGTTCCTCATCAAAATTTCCCCCTAGATTTAATATCTATTGATGATTCTTGCCTGATTCAATCTTTACTAAAATGATTGCATCACGTTGATGTTTCACAGTCTTTATTAAGTACTTTGATAAACGTTCTACCACTGAATTTATTAATCTTTTCCTTTGTTGCTTACATATTTAATGTCCTTTTTAGGAAATTCTTTCCTATCCTCCTTAAAGTACTAAAGATACTCCTTTACATTTTCTTCTGAAAGTTCCCTATTAATTCTTAATTATTAAGTATTTTAAGCAAGAAAGAATAAATCAGTTTCATATACTCTAAATCTAGCAAAAATAGTGTCGCTACAGTTGCCTGTTTTTAGTGGTGAACGTTTTTCTAAGTTAGCTTTGCATCTGAACATTTTCTGGATTCTAAATTTAATTGTATTTTAGTAAGATGTATATTTTAAACAATGTTTTTTCTCTTTAGAAAGTAGTTAACCTGTCAGATGTGGAACATTCTCTGCTTTCACTTCTAAACAACTTAAACAAAAGGGCACTAATTTATAAAGCTAGCAACTGGTATCTTTAATAGTCAAAATGATAACATCATTGTTTTCACTTCAGAGATGTGGAGGACGGAAGTGGTTGAGGGGAAATTAACTTTTCTAGGCAGAAAAAAGGTAAAAAGTGGAGGAAATTGCCACAATTTAAATCGACGCTTAAACTGATTGCTGAAATTCTGCATTTGAAACACTGACCTGGGAGAAATAAGGCCAGAAAGTCACTTTTTAGACAGAGTAATATATCTACATCTACATTATTTCTACCTCTCAAGCAATTACTAAAAAATTTTCAAAACTTAACAAAGCTATTTTTCTATGAAAACAAGTGAAATGAATATAGTAAATAACCATTTTTTAAAAAAAAATTGATAAATGGGTTCCTATCCTATTTTGGAAGTAGAGCAAAAACTCTCTACTTCAGAACATCAGAAGAAACTTTTCTCTCACTTATTAAACAAGCATGTGTTAAGCATATATTACACACAAAATGCTAGTACCACCAATAATGAAAAACCAGGATTATATTGGTTTTCGAAAGATGTATAGAATCTGTGTTATTCTCCAATGGTGAATATGTTATAGAATTAAAAAAGAAAAGAAAAAGAGCGCAAGCATGAAAACACTTTAATTTAAATTGGACCCACAAACATTTGAATTCTAAGTCAGAGAGCTATGGTGAGAGCTGGAAAACCAGACTTGGCATCATCAGCCGGTGTTCAGCCCAATCCTTTCACTAATGTTCAGGGGAAATGCACACTCCAGAAAACATCTGCTTGAAGTGAATGCTTTTAATTTTATCTTCTCTGTCTGACCCAGCATATTATACTGTTCCTTAGTATTTCAAGTGGCAGTGAGTACTACATAGACCAGACAGTAATGTTTTATACGTCTTCATAAGCTGGTAACCCAAATCAATTACATTCCATTTCAAACTGAGCAAAAGGAATCAAGATATACCACTATTTCATAAGAGAATGATACTAACTCTTAAATGTTAAAACTTAAATCTGCGTTTGCTCTAGAGGTTCTAGGGAAAGCAGTGCCAAAACAGGAACTGGAAATCGTCTTAAACCCAGACCCTATTCCCTTAAATAACAATGACTTAAAATACTGATGTGAAACTTTCATTGAAATCTAAAGGGGATCTTTCGTATCTTGGACTTTAGATGTACAGTAGGGGTATTTATTTAGAAACTACTTTAAAATTTATGTATCATGTGACCTCTAGGGAACACTGAAATTTCTGCCAATGGTCAGCTTTTCCTTAAGTTCCACTGCAAGAACTGGTTGGAAACTATCACATTTTCATGCTATAAAGAAATGCTATTCAAATGACAATCTATAAACAACAATATGAGTATTTAAATAAAATTGTATTTTAGAGCTAGTGCCAACAGGACATACTTATGTTTTAAGGAGGTACAGTTGTTGGTTTATTTGTCTCCAATCCTCAGTCCAAATACCAGTCTATTTGCCTAAAACTAAACGTATTTTTGTTAGAAGATGACAGGTAACTTCAGGGCCACAATTTATTAAAAATAGACGTCTAAAACAAAAAACAGTGACAGGCATGAACTTAATTCTTCTGTTTAATGGGTAATAAGGAAGCAAAGAAATCCTTGGGACCTAAATATCATAGGATGGTTACCAAGAAAAGACTTGGTGAATTCCTCAAAGCTTTCACTAGAGTTATATTAAATTTCCTTTTGGCAACAAATAAATTGGTTTCTCACTGGTAGAAGCTTAGGTCAGTCATCTAAATTGGGAAAGCAGGACTACATGCCATTTACTGAAGAGTCACTTAAGTGTAAACCGTGTCTCTCCCCATGGCGTGTTTATGCTCTCTCTACAGGAGATTTATACTAGGGCAGCAGGTGATTATCTTGATTCCTTGACATTTAGGATTAAAAAAAATTATCTAAGCTTTCAAAGCTTGCACAAAAATGTGGAAATATCTATATTTTCTTTGTATCTTCTTTGATGATGGAACATTTGGATATGAAATTTGATTAGAATGCCCTGAAGAAGGAATAGGATTCCTGTATCAATGGTGAAACAAAACAGACCCATGGAGTCCTCTCTCACCTGTGACACTGTGATGCTGCATTTCTTGGCCAGCTCCTCTTTGGCTTCTTCACTGGGGTAGGGGTTGCTGAGGTGTGAATAAAAATATTCATTCAAGATTTCTGTGGCCTGTTTACTGAAGTTACGCCTTTTTCGTCTATGACAAGAACCAAAAAGAGAATTATAGTTATAATTAGCATTAACCAAAGAGGGATATATTAATTAGGATCACACAAAAAAATTAGATTTCTATTTTTAAATATTCTTAGGGCCTAATTTATCACTATGATATTGTAAATTATGCTCTTGGCATCCTCCAAAGCACTATCTAACTCATTTTAAGATGTAAGATCATTAAGAAAACTACTAGAATGTGAAGCACAATTAATTTCATTCTTTAATTTATTCAACAAATATTTATTGAGGATCAAATGTGTTCTAGGTACTCAGTGAAGATCCAGTTGGAACAAAACAGATAAGGTCTACCACAGAGCTGATAAAGGAGAGAATATAAACATAGGGGAAAGAAAGACATTCGATAAGTATCACAGAAATAAATAACTGCAAATTATGGTGATCATATCAAGTATCATGAAGGAAAAGTATAAGGCATAATGAAAGTGTATAAGAAGTAAACCTAACATAGATTATGGAGTCAGGAAAGCTTTCCTCAAAGGAGTGATATTTAATCTGAGACATGGAGAATGTGTAGGAGTTAGTCAGACAAAGAGTAGAGGGTAAGAGGAATGAGCAGAGGAAACAGTCCTGAAACAGAAAAGAGCTGGGAAAGTCCAAAGGGCTAGAGGAGGCTGGAGCACAGTAAAAATCAGGGACTGTGAGAGATGAGTCAGGAAGAATGGTCAGGGGCCAGATTACACAGGGTTAGTGGGCCCCATAAGAATTTTTGGATTTTATTTTAAGTGCAATAGGAAGCTATTAAAGGCTTTAAGTTTTATGTTTTAAAAAGATCGTTCTGACTGCTGAGAATAGTTGGAAGAGAGCATGAAAGGAAATGAGATATTTAAGGAGACAATTGCAATGGTCAAAGCGAGAGATGATGGTAACTTGGCATAGGGTGAGAGTAATGGAAACAAAACGATTCAAGAACTATTTGAAAGGTAAAAGCAATAGGATTTGATGATGGATTGAGTAGGGGGAGTGGGTGGGGGAGACAGAGAAGGAAGGTAAGGAAAAAATACATCAGGATTTCTGGACTTTTTTCTGCTTAAGCAACTGCCTGGGTTGAGGTACGACTTACTCACAAGGGAAAGAGTAGGGGAGGAAAAAATTTTTGTTTTTACTGGAAGGTGGGTGGCAGAGTGTCAGAAGATCAAGTATTTATTAACAATTTATTTCAAATAGCAATAATGTCACTTATATTTGGGTTTTGTTATTAAGATTTTAAAGAATTCCAGCCTGCAAATTAGCATTCGTCAGACTTCACTTTAAATTAGATTCCCCAGTAAATGGAAAATACTTTCCCCAAATAATTCTCTTACTACCGTCTTCCAAATAATCTTAATGATCTTCTTTCTCAATTGTGATAGCCTACGTTCAGGAAAGACAGTCAGTAGGCAGTTGTAAATGCATATACCCTATGAGATCCTTCGAGTTAAAATGATGTCACTAACATGGCAGGTTAAGTATGTGATCTATGTCTCAACATCAAGGGGGAGTCAAGGGAGCAAGAAATCTAGGTCTGATCAAAACATCTCAGGTTATGAGTCCTGAAATTTCTTAATTTCAATAATTTTTTGGAAGGTTAAACCATTGTTTCCTGAGGAGTGAAGAAGAGATTCAAGATCTATTTGGGGATTAAAAGCAACAGGATTTGATGATGAATTGGATGGGGGAGGTGCTGAGGGAAGACAGGGAAGGAAGGGAAGGAAGAGAAATACACGCAATTAGCATGTTTGCTGGGGTCCTACATAGCTTGAAAAGAAAAACAAAGCTCTGACCCAGGGGCACTTTGAAGAGGCACACTCTGACGAGTAGCTGGATGGGTGAGTAGTGTGGAAAAGGTCTAGAATAGATATTGAAACCGTCAAACCTATAGATAATCACCTGGTCCACAGATAATGTTTGTTGAGACCACATAATAATTACCTGCCCATAAAAATCTAGGCTTCTGGCTTCTTATGAAAAATTGGAAAATAAACCACATCAGGTCCACATTCTCAAAAGGCAGCCACAGGCTAACGCTGAGTGATGGCTGTCTCCTCAGATACACACCCATCTGCTCCAATCCTCACTGCCCCTCATCCAGCCACACTCAATTCCATTACGTGTAAGCATGTGAGTTTGTGACTCTCAGTCTAAAACATGGAGTCCAGCAGCAAGACTCCAGAGCACATTGGAGTAGAGGACACAAAGGCATTTCTTTGTGAAATGAGGACTTATGAAAGGAGGAATGAGCAGAAACATATCTGGGAAAGAAAAGATAAGTTTGGCTCATTTATTGACTTTGTCTAGGGGTAATTTTAGCAAACATCGAAAAACTTCAGAGAACAAATTTATGGGCATAACAGAACACCTCACCCCAGACATTCTGGCTGTGTCCAAACTATAGCACTTCTACCAGAAGAGCAGAGGGACCTACACAAATTTATTCTTAAATAAATGCTCTGGTACATGCTTCAGCTTGTCCAATTACCAAGAAAATGTGAGCATGGCCTTACAAAAAGCCAGAGTGAGCAAGGGAATCATATATCTGAATGAGCATGTTTGCCTAGAGCAGAAAAACCTTGCCTTCTCAGCGCAGAGGGCTTGCTGAGAGGCACTACAAGAATAGATGGAACCAAAGCTCAGTATTTGCATTCACTTGAAGGCATAAAGAGAACTCGGTCTTATAGTTTGTTTTTTAGAAAAACATTCCGTAGAAAATGCACATTAAGCATTTCCCCTAAGTTTCATTCCCCCCCAGGGTTCACCGCACTCTAAATGGCTATGCCTCAGGCCAGTGTGCAATGGCGCAGCAGTCCCAGGGCTGTGTGCCATCAGCGTTACAACATCACTAACAGCAACCTCTGTGGGAGAAGGGACTCTGCTCCAAGCTCTGCCACCTTCTCATTCTGGCTCTGCTCACTCTGGCTTGCTAACATACTTTCTCTTCTTGGAAGAAAAATAAATCATTTAGAGGTACACATTATGAATGCAGTTATGTAAAAAAAATAAGCACACATGTTGACAAGAAAGGGAAAGTATCCGGAGAAATAAGGATAGCAGCTGTGTTAGGAAGGATTCCTTTCTGAAGGAAGGACTTTTAAATATCTTTGTTACATAATATTTTTTATTAAAATGCTCAAAGTTGAAAAACAATTGAAAAATGTTTTTGTTTTCTGATACTATCTCCTTAACTCTTTGATTGGAGCTATTAAAAGTATTAAGTGGAAATACTCATTCATCCGGATAGTCAAATTATTTTTTGCAGCACTTGCTGGAATTGGGAATAGAACTGTATGAGACTTGGCTGTTACTTTCAGTGACAATGTGACTTACTAGGGAAGAGAAGAAATGTTCTTGAAAAGCTACAATAGACACAGTCTGAAAGAAGTTTGTCTGAAGACTTGTATGAACACAGCATCAGTGTTGAAGGCAAGGCAAGGCAAGGACCAGTCCAGTGGACTTCTAAAAAGGGAACATTTAGGCTGAGCCTGCAAGGATGAACAGGGTCTCACCAAATTAACACACGTGAGCACTGGCTCCGTTCCAGGCTCCACGCTGGACACCCTCCCAGATGAAAACTCATTGCTGGCGACCAAGCTGGGGAAAAGATTGGGAGAACAGGGTTTGCTGTGGGGGTGGGGAGGTGGTGATAGAAGTGGTTAGCAGAGAAAGAATTCTAGTCAGAGGAAACAGATAAGACTAAGAGGTATTTCATCTTGGATTAAACACAGGCAAGAACAATTTAGTGATATAATAGGAGCACTAAAAATGTTCAGACTTTGATCTAATAATTCCATTTCTGAGAATTAATCTTTAGGAAATAATCCTAAAGATCAAAAAGGGTCAATGCATAAAGATTTTCATTGAAACACTAGTTTCAATAGAAATCCGTCTAAACCAGTACCCTCTCTCCATCATTTTCTCTTCCTTTAACTTGCTTTCTTTTTCTCTATAGCACTTATCATCCTATTACATTTCATTACATTAGTGAAGAGAATACTATAGCATATTTGTTTACTTGTTTATTGTGTTTCCCCCAGTAGAATGTAAGCTCAACTGGGCAAGTATGTGAACCTATATTGTTTACCTTTATATTCTTACACTAATTAATATTTGTGGGAGGAAGGAAGAAAGAAGTTATAACGGAAATTAATAGGGATAACTTAAATGCTCAAAAATGAAGGAATGGTTTAAGTAAATTATTTATCATATATCCATTTGGTAGACCACAACCATTAAAATATTATTTAAAATTAGAGCTTATACTATATGAAAAATATTTACTTACTCATGGTAAATTTTTAAAAAGCAAACCAAATTAGGCATATTGTACTATCATAAGAATATTAAAAAAAAAAAAGCCCCCCAAACCAGAAGGAAATGTACTAAAATAATTACTGATTTTCTTTTCTTTAGGTAGTAAAAATGTGGTTGTCTTTTATCCCTCGCCCTTCTATTCTATATATTTTCCATAGTGAGCTTGGTATTTTTTAAATAGGAAAAAGATAAAATTAAAAAAAAAATCTTAACAACAACAAAAAAGTAATGTAGGCAGGGACTGGTCATTTAAGGCCTTAAATGCCAGGTTAAGGAGTGTTGATGTGAGTTATTCAGCACTGAAAAGCTACTGTGGTTTTTAAGCAAAGCAGTTAAGGGCATCATAGTGATGCTATAGAAACAGAAAAGGGATACAGAGGATGGGAGGGAGAGGAGTAAGACTGGGGACAGGGAGACTAGTAGGAGGGTACCATGCTAGTCCAGGTACAAAAGGATGAACATGAACTGAGCAGTACACGTAAGAATGGAAAGCAAGAGATAAGTTGAAAATGAAGCACTGGTGAGTTCTAGTGACTAATTCAGCATGGAGGAAGAACGAACCAAAGGTGACCCACGGCCTTGCTTCACTAGGAGAACGGTAGTATAATTAGGTGGCATGTTTCCTTATTTGGCTCTAAGATGAGCTCTGGCATGACTATTCCACACACTTTGTTTTCCAGTTGAGAAGCTACCTTAGTTATTTTCTCCCATATTGTAAAATTTGGATGGTAATGATCACCTTTGTCAGGTTCCCAGGGGGAGAAAACAAAACAAAATAGAAACTCGTTTCCAAAGTTGAAGATTGACCCCAAGCTTTAGCAATGCCCAAGAGGCATCCCTGCAGAGGCAGCATAGAGGAGGAACTTGACAATTCTTCTGTTATGTCACCCAGTAGGTCAAACACATCATGTGCAATTTATTACCTAACTCCTAGGAAACTTGGTGAAAGCTTTGAATAAAAGGGAAATTTTCATCCTTACAGGAGAAACTGATAAGCTTTCTAACTTGACTTAGAAAAACAGAGTTTGGGGTTTTGTGGTAACTGCCTTTAACAAAATACCACTTCCTTTTTAGGAGTATCTCCAAGTATTTTCTTATAATGTGCATAAGCAATGTAACATTAAGAAATTCTTAGAAAACAAACCTTTGTTAAAACAGAGTTATATACTGAAAGTTATCTTTATAAATAAAGTTATCCTTAAAAATACTTTTTAGCATCAGAATTGAAGGGCTACATATTCCTAAGTTATTAGTGGCAGTAGTAATCCATTTCCTGAGTCACCAAATTGGCAGCTAATAGCACTACCACTCCCAGACAAGAAGAGGCTTGATGGCAGGGACCACGAGGTGAATCACCTGTCCACTGTAGAGAAGAGCTCTTATAGCCAAATTAAAAAGGAATCTAAGACCAACCAGCCAATTTTACAGAAAATAATATACAAGGAGTGAAAAGGAAAAAAAAAAAAAAGCCATGCAATAGATTTGTGGCCTCACATACCTGGCATCAAGGAACCTTGATCTTAAAATCATAACTGCTTCACAAGTGCTCTGTTTGAGCTGCATCTGAATGGAACTAAATTTTCGATGGATGATGCCCACCATTCTTTCAATCTCTTTTGGGGAAATGGGACGTGTTCTACTCTGCTCTCGGAGAAGGTTCATCACATGTGTGGTGAATTCATTACATGCCTGTAAGGGGGGAAAAAAATCACTCCTTAGGAATCTGGTATTTTATATTATCACACCCAGACATTAACTCATCTGAATTCCCACCTCATTTGCAATTGGCATTCTGCAGTGGGTAGGGTAAAATGAGAACTAAGACACTTGTGAAATGGCGGTGGTAGTTAGATAGGGCAGTAAGAATTCTGAAACTAGGAATGGCTAGACATGCAAGGGAGACATAGCACTCAACTGCCCCTCCCACCCACCCTTTTCCCAGTTCCAAAATGAGGTTTTCCCATTGGAGGATGCTCTCTACCAACTCCTATATATAACTATAAGTATATGTTAATTGTTAATACTAAGCACCTCCTATTTTCTCTGGGGTTTTACATTTATTCAACAAATGTTTACTGAAGGACTATGAAGTTCAAAGTCTTCAAAGTGCTATTAAGTGACACAGAAATGAGCAGGATGAACAGAAATGACCTGGCCTTCAGTGCGATAAAATATATATATAAAACGAATTCTCAAACAAGGTAGTCTGCACAAAGTGTCACAGGAAAATATGAATAAGTGCTTCCTAAGTTCCAGGGAGGGAGTAGTCTCATCTGGAGGCAGAGATCATGCGAGGCTTCACGGCAGAAGTGACATCTGAGCTCTAAAGCATAAGTAGGATTTTTGAAAGATGGATAAAGATGGAAGTCAGGAGGAATTCCAGGCACAAGAAAAACCCTGGAAAGAATGGTATGTAGCAACTTCGGAGGAATAGAGAGAATATGTAGAGGAGAAGAGGAGATTCGGGTTTGTGTTAGCATGAGAAGGGCCTTGGATGCCAAGCATGCCAATGTCCTAATATAATTTAGCTGTGGTGTGGGCCCTATGGGTGGATATGAGACATATCTGCAAGATGGGGAAAGCAAGCTGACTCTTCAGGGGAGGGGCAGCAGGAAAATAAGGATCAGATCTGGGTCTCAAACTTTTTAGTCCACAGTTCTCAGCCCGTCTCTTTCAGTTTACCTATATTCTTTTAAACGTACAAAACCATGTAAGTGGGCCTACACTGAAATCGAGCATTGTCTTGGTAAATAAAGCATCAGTTTATACCCCTGAATAAAAAGAACGTGTTCTGGCATTTTCGTTAAAAAGGCAAGATGGGAGATTCTGCATTTTACTGCATGGATGCCCCTGGTAGAGCGAGTAGACAGAACAATCATTGATCACGGCAAGCCACATTTTGAAGCTATAATAACGTCCACTTCCCTAAAGATATCCTGAACATTGCTTACCTACAGCACATGATGGTTTTTCTAACTGCTCATTAGAGAACTAACCTTTCAAGTACACTGGGTGTTTCAGTTACTTTAAGCTTTTAAGGAGCTTTCCTATCAATATTTCTAAGTGAGGTGAAATGAGTTTAGTTTACCAAAGTTTTTTTTATGTTTTAAGTCTTAAGAAATTTAAAATTCCTTGTGAGAAGCGACCCTATGTTATAGTTATGAAATTCTTCAGTGTATAAAATTGTGCGATACAACACAGTAGGCATCCAATAGACATCTATTGATCGGTGAGTTTTTGTATTACAATTCAAGAGTAATGTTGATTAATATCTTTAAATACATTATCCCTGAACTATAAATGAAGAATTTTTAACCTGCAGTCCATGGATAGGTTTAGAATCTCTATGACTCCCTGAAATCTTATACAAGTTGGGTGCACATGTGTATTTCCTGAGGGGACAATTTGGAGTTTTCGTTTGTTTTCTTTTCAGATTCTTAGCCAGTCTAAAACTAAAAAAGGCTAAGAATTATTGTCCTAGGTTATTATACAGCAAAATGTTAAGGAACTTTGTAGCTCTAAAACCAGAAGTTTCTTCTATCTTTAAGGAAACCAAAATAAAGAAAAGTAAATTTAAGATTTTCCCCAGTACATTATCAACTTAAACTATCTTGTGCCAAGCTGAAAATAAGTGGTCACCCTGCCAAGAAATATATGTATATTTTTTTCTTGCATTTTCCCTACAGAGATATTCACATAATTTCAAAATTATTTAATTTGACAAACTCTAGCCCTGTTTTCTAATCAGTAAAATAAAGTAAACTAGAACTGTTTTCCCAAACTGGGATAAGCAAGTTCTAAGCTTCTATAGCTAAGTTCCAGAGAATGTTAATACAGTATGTTTGGGAAATGCTGAGTTAACCAAAATTTTAAAAGATTTTTTTTTTGCAGGACTCCTCAGTACTTCTAACATGTCAATATGCAAAATAAATCTTCAAGGGGGAATGGTGTATCTAACTTTTCCCAAATAAATTTGGTCATAAAACCTCTTTTCTCTAGAGCAGTGCTGTTCAAAAGAAATATATTGCAAGCCGCATATGAAAATTTTAAATTCTCCAGTAGCCACATTAAAAAAAATAAAAAGAATTAGGTGAAATTAATTTTAACAATGTTTTATTTAACCCAATATATAAAAATATTAACATTTCAACACATAATCAATATTTTTCAAAAACAATGAGTTATGTTACATTTTTTTTCATACACTTTGAAATCCAGTATGTATTTTATATTTATAGCATATCTCAATTCAGACTAGCTAGATTTCAAGTACTCAATGGCTACATGTGACTTGTGGCAACTGTACTGGACAGCAAAGCTCTATAGCATCTTGTGGACCAACGTGCTAAGTTAGAAAAATTCTGTGGGAAACAGTACACTAAGTACTCTTTAGGTTTCTTTTTTATTCTTCACCACCACACATTCGCACATAAACCAAAAAAGACAGTTTCACTTAGGAATGTCCCTGATGAAGCAAGAGAAATTATTTTATTACATCTCAATCTTTGATTAAGTTTTTAATATTCCATGTGACAAAATGAGAAGCACACAAAAAACACTTCTACTGCATATCAAAAGATGGTTGCTTCAGGAAAAAGCACCTTTGTAATTAAGGTGTGAGCTGAAGCCACTTTTTTCATGGAACACCTTTTTTTTTTGCTTGAGGAACATTAGCCCTGAGCTAACATCTGTGCCAGTTTTCCTCCACTTTGTATGTGGGTCGCTGCCACAGCATGGCCAATGAGTGGTTTAGGTCCGTGCCTGGGATCTGAACCCGCAAATCTGTGCCACCAAAGCAGAGCATGCCAAACTTAACCACTACACCACAGGGCTGGCCCCAGTGGAACACCATTTTTATCTGAAAACAAAACTGACAAATCATGATTATTCAGACTTGGGTATTTGGCAGATGTTTTTCTCAAAAATGAACCAGGTGAGCCTGTCACATCAAGGAAAACAGTTGACAGTAGTTGTGCCAATGATGAAATTTGAGTTTTCAAGTGAAAATTATAATTTTGGAAAACTTACATCCATCACCGTGAGCTTGACAGTTTCCCAGCAGACTTTCTGATTAGTCTGGTGTTGACATTAATAAACATGACATTTTGATATTATAAAATGAAAAGTGTCAACACTGGAAGATATACATAACTCAGTGAACCAATATTTTCCAAATGATCAATGCATGATGTTACAAAAACATGTATAGGTAGAAGATCCATTCAAAGGGCAAACTAGACCAGTGGATTTTAAAGGAACAGAGTACAAAAAGTTAATCAACATGGTTTAAGACTCTACATTATAACTAACCTTTAAGAAACTACAATTTGTCAAGTTTTGGTGTAATATCAAAGAATAATATCCAAAATCATCTGAAAAGGCTATCAACATACTCCTTCCTTTTCCAATCACATATTTGTGTGAGACCAGATGTTCTTTATATACTTCAACCACATGACAACAGACTGAATGCAGAGGCACATATGAGAACCCAGATGACTTCTATTAAGCCCAACATTAAAGAGTTTTGCAAAACCGTAAAAACAATGCCATTCTTCTCACTAAATGTTGAGTTTTTTGGGAAAATACAGGTTTTTAAAGAAGTATTATTTAGATTAACATAGAATGGTTTATTACTGTTATTTTTAAATTAATTAATAAATATTCAATTTTTCTCAGTTTTAATTTCTAATATAATAAATATTGATAGATATAACCCACCAAACAAAAGCTCTTAGGGGAGCCTCCAATAATTTTTAAGAGTCTAAGTCCTAAGACCAAAAAGTTTGAGAAGTGTTGTACTGGAGTATGGAAGCATTTCTAATTTGCACATACAACACTGCTAATTCCTACAAACCTAGCTCATACATTATGATAACATATATCTATGACTGGGCATATGTCTTGATAAATAATTCAGGACTCCACTGTGAATGACACCTGAGATGCTAGCTCTCTTAGTTTTTCTGTGACTGTATTTCAATCTCTCCAGAATGAATGTTTGCCTATGGTTTCTAAGAAGCAGCCAAAGGCTCATGGGGTAAAAAAAAGGGTTAAAAGCAAAAAGTTTCTGCATCTAAAAACTCATAATTTCCTAAAACATTTGCTGAATGTCTCACAACTTATTAAGTGAAGTCATCTATGAATGCAAATGCTGATTAGCAATTTGGCAATAGCCCAACATTCACAGAATTCACATAGCTTTTCTTTAAACCAGTAGTTCATACATGATTAATTAGAACATCTCATTTATGTAGTGTGCACTTTAGCTCATTACTCTAAGTAAAATTCGTTAAGTATTTACATTTAGATAATTAAAATCTGGGTACACCCTTAAGAAAGATGCATACACTTTAGGCAAAGTGATTTTTTTTTCCTTTATACCACTGAAAGTAAATTACAGCCTCATTTGCAGCATCATCTGTACCAGTTTCAGAAGAGAGCACAGTACAGACTCATCTCCTATTCCTTAAAAGGTATATATTTTTTAAACACATAAATGCAGTAAGAATGATCAAATGATTGCAGAGTAGTTTTGAAGGGCCACCCAACCACATACTAACATTGATGCCGTTTATAATGTGGGATGCTCACTTCAAACATTTATCATATTCTCCATCATACCTACAAGACTATATTACTAAAATAGACATTGGAGAAATTTTTCATTGCCTTATTATTTTTTCAAGTGAAATTGTCAGTTAAGAATTTTCTGATCAATGCCCGCAATAAAAATGCAGAAACACCTTGGTTAATTGGAATATTTAGGAAATGAGAGTTTTGATTCCTTCAATTTTCTGATTTAAAGTAATGGCAGAAACTTCCTTTTCTTTTAATCCAGCTGATGAAAACTACTAGGATGCATTTTTTTTCTTTTTTTGCTGAAGAAGACTTGCCCTGAGCTAACATCTATGCTAATCTTCCTCTATTTTTTATGTGGGTCGCTGCCACAGCATGGCTGCCGATGAGTGGTGTAGGTCCGCACCTGGGAACCAAACCCAGGCAGCTGAAGCAGAGCGCGCCAAACTTAACCACTAGGCCACAAGGCTGGCCCATAGGATGCATTTTTGTTTGTGTTTTAAAACATAGATTGCAATAACATAGTGAAGTGACCATAAAGCATGGAAGGCTTCATCTGATAAAAGTATTTTCAATCAATTCTTATTATGAGCCTTTCTCTTTGCCATTTGTTCCTTTCTACTTAAAAATCCAGACTAAGAAATAACTGAAGATTTGAAATACCTGAATTTTAGATAGTGTTTTTTATGATATTTGTTGGGTAGTAAAACTGTCTCATCAATATACATACATATTTGGTTAACAGTGAAAATTAAAGTTTTCAGGGCTTTGTTTGTTTTGTGGTGGTGCTTTTTTCAGTTGTGAATTCAAGATTTAACCCCTTTCTTGACTGAAAGTTCACATCATTGAATGTAAACATGTAAAATCAGACAGTGAACAAGCACTGATTTTAGAGGAAGTTTTATAATGGTTCAGTGATCAGATATAAAAACTGAATCGATCTTTTGTAACCATTTAGAGAAGCTGATTGCAGACAGCAGATCATAATACCCCCTATTCTAAAATCCACTTGTCAAAGAAAGAATAAATCTCTATTAAAAGTTGATGCCTTTCAAATGTGCGTGCATCCATTTTCTAGATGTCTTTATAACCTTGCAAGTAAGTTTAGCCTGACGCTATAGATTTTGTTTATGGAATGCTTATTAAGTCAACAAATTCTTCTTGTTTTAGGATAAAAGTCAACATTTAAAGATTTTTTTATAGAAGTATAACGATGTACACCTGAAATTTACACAATGTTATAAACCAACGTTACTGCAATAAAAAATAAATAAAGATTCTTTCTAAGCCAGCTGGAATGAGACCAATATGCCTAAGGAATAGCCACAAAGATGAAATATCTATTGTATCTCAACACTTCTTACCTAATTACATAGTTTGGGGACCTATCTCATGAGGGTTTGGAAGGACTATATCATATAATATATGTTAAGTTCTTTGCACAGAGTCGAGAACATAATTAATACTTAATAAATGGCAGTTACTGATAATGAAAATGGCAATTTTATGAAATTCCTATATTTTGTGTGTGTTATTCTACAAGCAAGTCCCTATTCTGATTACCTAACATAGTTCTGCCTTCCCATTGCCGGAATAAATACAAACATTGCTTTCAAAGATGTTGGAAAAAGAGTATTCAAATATAAAATAATTCATTTTATTAATCAAGTTTGTGGACAACGATACATTTGGTACATAGAGCCTAGAAACGTGGAGGGAAAAGGGGGAATGCTCAAACACTCCTTCCGGTCAAGGAAAAGACCCAGCATGAAGGCTGACAAGAAGCAAAACCCTTCCCTTGGAGCCATAAATGACAAACCCTTGCTTGGGAAAATAAAATATAAAGTTTACATCAGGTAGTACCGTTTTGTCTTTCCTGTTTAACTATTAGGAAGAAACAGCAAAATGGGATTAGGAGTTTGTTGGCTACACAACCTCTAATGTAATAACATCAGCATTTTTTAATCTGATAAAAATAAAATTCCTTTACATGCAAAGGAGATTTGTCAGCCAATGTAAGCAAATAATGTTGAGATCTTCAAAAAGCACAAGGCCATGCCTTTACAATGGTTTAGGTTTCACGCTCATTCTCCATTCCCCCAACAATCCCCTGCAATCTGGAAGCCCTCTAGTAGCTAAATGGTACCTGACTGGTCTTGAGCACACCCAGGGTGTGTACTTGGCTCCCATGCTTTATGTGATTTGAGGTAAATTCAAAAGACATCTGTGAACTCAGTAAGCAGGTTCCCAGATGCGTAAGGAGGGTTGGGACCCTTGCAACACTTTGCCTTCAGCAAAAATGTATTTCAATATAATTATAGTAGATAGCTTTCAATATGTCATCTCTATTATAGCAGCTGTAAATTATGAAGTGAATTGCCTGTGTACAAGCATTTCTTCTGGTATAAGCAAAGTGGGAGAGTTGCATAGGGCATGATATATCTTTTCCTTTTAAACTGAGAACAAATGTCTAAGTTAAACTCATTTGCTAAAACCAATGTGTCCATTTCCCTTCGGGAGAGAGGTGGAGGAACCAAGAAGGCCTTTAATTCTTAAAAACAGGCTTTCCAGGAATCTTGGCTCAAGTTCATTAGGAATTCACCTATTCTAATATTTGGGCCTTTAATCATAAGAGCATGCTTGAAAGGCACAGTAAAAGCATTTTTCAAAACTTATAGCTAATCAACAAGAAGACAAAGAAGCAACCAGGTTTTTCTCTCTCCTAAAGAGGAAGGCAATGCACCCAAGACAAAGTATTACAAGACAGTTGCTGCAAGCTTTGGAAAATTATAATATTCCTGTTGGGTGTCAGGATAAAGAAGAGAAAAACAAAACAGTTTTGTTTCCTTTTGAGTGGTACTAATATTCAAGAACCTTACTCTAATATACATTCTATCCCTAATATTTCAAAAGTGTTACAAGTAAATTAAGATGGTCATCATCAAAAATCATACACATCTGAGCCTATATAATGGAGACATTTGATCAAAGGACATTTTCTGGAGAGAAAAAAAAGACAGGATTTTAAAGACAGTACCATTCCTAAAACACACACATAAAACTGAACCTTGCAGCTTGGATTTAATTTTGCTCAAACTGTAGCTCTAGTCTGCTTAGCTTTGTAAATGTGGCTGTGTTTATAAGGTACTTTAATTTACTGCAGTGGTAGTGTTTGTTAATTTTATGGCAATCTAAATCTAAACAGGCTTCAGATACATTTTCATTACAGCTTCATTGCAAAACACAGTAGAGTGAATAGCTCTAAGATTCCAGTGTAGTTTATTTCTTTCAGTGAAAGACAACACAATTTTCTGATGATGCCTCTGCCTTAACATATATGTTCTTCCTATTTACTAACAAGCTTTTTGTCACTCAGAGTACCTATGTTCACTTTTAGGAGGAAAAATAAAATTTCTGGAAAGTCATTAAAATAGTTGTTTTTTCCATCTCTACATCCCATTCCAAATACAATCCAACATGGGCAAATCAGAAAAAACCAGAAGGTACCTGAATTATTTTCCAGTTCTACATAAGTAGCAGCATAATTCAATGGAAAAGAAAGGCATACTGTCAGAAATTGATTTCAATGCCGGATTCTGACACTAACAAGATGTGTGACATTGGATGAATCACTTAACCTGAGCCTCATTTTCTCATCTGTAAAATGGAAATTATAATACTATTTATTTTACAAATGTTACCCCTTTATCTCACTTAATTCTGTTTAGCCCCTCTAGTAACTCCAAAGCATATCCCTGAAAGGTCTAAGCCAGATAACGCCTTTGTATCCCAAAGATTTGAAAAGTTGACTATCTTATGTCAAAACTCACAGATCCTAATAACTCAGGAACTACAGACAGAAGAGCTATCAAAGCTAGCCTCAAAGACAACTCAACAGAATTAAATGCTGCTATGTTATTTCCAAAACAATTCAGAACCTACAGAAGAAAATTTGTAACTAAAATTCTGTTGAATTAGCCAAGTAGTCATCATACCCCATCTATTTATTTGTCCATAATACTACATTGATTTCATATATCCATATTTTTCCTTCTGAAAGTGTTATTAAAAATGAGAAAGGAAAAATAAATTTAAATGGTTTTTATTAGGCTATTGATATATCTAGCAATAAGATTCATATTTACATTTTAAAACTCAGTATTTCCCAATTTTATATTTAATACAAAAATACATACTATAGATTAATTTATGAAGAACTTGTGTGTACGTGTTTATTTTTAAAGCAATAACAAAAACAAAAAACCTGGTGACACCAACAGATGCCAGCTTCACCCAACTTCTAACAGGGCTACAGGGAGAAAACAAGGAGGCCAGTGTGAAGAAACATGGCAGGAGGAAGTCAGGAACCACCTGAATTCCTCGGCCAAAAGATTCAGGCCATTTGGCCCCTAATACTATAATCTTTCCATGCAAAGTGACTGGTGGTATTTATTTAGTAAGTATGTATAGATGTATTTAACACATAGTTATGCAATTAGGATTATACTGCAAATTAGAACCATTTTCTACTGTTTATGCTCAGGGCAAACTTTTCAACCATGACTTATTTTGTTTACTCTCGATTATTCATACATCAAATCAGAAAGCTTCATTTTTTTTCATGTACATAACAAGATAATTTTTCTAAAATTCTTATTTGCACATCTTCTACCAAAAATTATTCCTACAGATGAGACTAGAGATACAGTCTGAAAACCCAGGAAGTCCTATTCAGGAAAAAAGACATCTTATTAATTTATATTGTATTTTAACATAAAGCTATATAAATCTTTCTACCCTCCCTCAAAACACTCACCTCTGGGACAGAATCCAGCATTTGCTTAATACGACCATATCCAGAGTATTGGAGAAAGCAATGAAAAAAATAACATTTACAACTGACACTATACAGGGAACTTAGAAGAAAAATCAGTATTAAAACTGACCAGGACTCCCACATCACACTAAGGTGTTTGGACTTTAAGAAGTAACTGATTACATAGTGAAGTATTTATGGGTGAAATGATATAATGCCTAAGACTTGCTTTAAAATATTCCACTAAGAAAAAAAAAGCGTTGGGGATGGGAGGAGGAGATAGACAAAGTAAGATTGACAAAATGTTGATAATTATCTATCTGGGTGATGGGTATCTAGGGGGTTCCTTATTTTAGGTCGAATTCTATAAAACTGCCAATACAACTATTTTTGGCCTAAAATTTTGGCAATTTCATAGGATTCAATTTAATAATATTCTCTTTATTTTGGGGTACATTTAAATGTTTCCATAATAACTTTTTTTAAAATTTTATTATTACCTTCCAGTGAGAATTCCTCAAACTAAGGAGGTTTTTAGGCTTAAAGTAACAACTAAAACATGTTTAAAATGAATCACCAACATTGTACCTTATTTCATTGAATCTAAGATTTACTAATTTCTTCCCACATTTTAACATCTCTGATGTTTGGAAGCATTTTACAATCAATGGCATGTTATAGTTAAATTGGGCAGTGTTAATTTTTTCTTGATGGTACATAAAACAATGATAGCTTAAAATCAAAGATATCTTAGATTCAATGAATATAGTTAATATAATTGCAGAGAATGGCATTTTTAATCCATATTCTCTTTCTAATCAAGAATTTAGCACACAATGCCTACTATTCCCTGCCCCAGGGTACCTATAATTATCCTGGGAGGTCTCCTCCTCAGAGAGACAGCCCAGAACCTGCTTGATTTGTGAAGTTAGCTCCCTCCCCTATAGTCTAGCACAATCCATAAGAATTAATTCCTAGGAGGATTCTAGAGCTCACAGTATACGAGGAAGAGCTCACTATGCAATGCTTCCCTTTAAAAGTTGTTATAACTTATGAACAAGGCCAGTGCATAAATGCTAATTATACAGAGCTTTGAAGAGCACCAAGCGGTGAGGTTAGAGGGGAAGGATGGCTGCAGGTGTGGTAGTAGGGTACGTGAATGTGAGGAATGAATAAAACTTGAACAAGCAGATGGGATAAAATAGGTTTAGCTTCACCTCCAAAATCTCAAAGGGACTTCATTTCATGAATCCAACAATTCCCTTGGATTTTTGCATTGACCTTATTTATTTTGTTCTTTGTGTTAACACCTACCCCTCACAGCCCTCAGAATTGGTTAGCGCAGTCTAATAGAAGAGCAAGAGAGGGTTTGTGCAGGACTATAAGAGTGGCGGCTGCTGACCTGTTCATATTTCTCCAGTTCTGTGTGATAGATTTGTCTGATCTGGGTCAATTTGGCTCTGTAATCTGAGTGTTCAATAGAGTTATCTGAAGAACCTCCAGAGGCTGCCGCGGCTGCAGCTGCTGCCGCCGATCCCCCACCTTTCTCAGGACCTGAAACCCCTTCTGCCAAAAGCATATTGTCCAGTCTCATTAGCTGGGGATCGGGAGGGTCCTCCTCCTGGGCTCCTCTGATGCTGAGACCTTCAAGGAAAGAGAGAAACAGAGAGAGAAGGAGCGAGAAACAGGACAAATAGTGTGAGTATTTTGTTTATTTGAGAAAATGATTAAACAACATCAGTGTACTACAATTCACGCTGAAAAGTTCATTGATCACGTTTTATCAATAAGCATAAGTAAGTATGAAAATTCTTTTCAAGATAACATTTACATGCATCCTAGAATTTCTAGTATCACCCCCTCTCAATTTATCCCAGATTGGATCCTTAGAAAAAGGTAACCCTGGCTTCTCAGAATATTCTAATATCCAATCTTTCTAGATTTAGATGACTTAAGCATAAAATGGGAAGAGGGTAAAAATTTCGAGATTTTAAAAAAGGAGAAAAATAATTCCAAGGATATTAAAAAAAACACATCAAAATGTGGTTATTCTGTTTCTCTGTACAATTGGAAGAACAGAATTTAAAATCCCATAGAATAATTAATTCATAAGCTATTTCCAAAAATTAGAAAATAAACACAATTAGATGGGCTTTTCCATCATGTAATTTCAGGCGGAGAAGAGAAGTACATACATTATGAGGTAATTAGCTATGCTTTAAAAAATATATTATTAAATGAATTTGTTAAGCAATTGCCAGCAAACTATAAAACCAGGACACTAAATACAGTACTAAAAGTGTACCATCGACATGGCAATATGGTGCTGGGTACAGGAGTCTCCATCTAATTTTGCTTTTAAATCAAGAACTTCCTAAGTGATGCCCAGTCAGCAACCTCATCTGAGTACTATAGATCACAGCTGACAATTCATAGGTTTAATCAGGTCACATAGGCTTTCTGCCAAGACGTTTTCAACAACAGAGAAGACAAAGTTTTAAAATAATTATCATGGTATAAAAAGCACTGGAGTCATGACAGCTCAAAAATCAGCATTTTCATTAATGTGTAACATAATCTAAAATATCCCAGCCCAATTAACCTCTGTAAATCTGTTTAAAAGCAGGCTCCCTACACTAGTTACAAGGCATCTTTGGGGAAGGGGGGGGAGGAAGTTGGCGTGTTGCATGTCTACATTTGGATTCTGCCTTTTGCGTCTGTGCCTGTTGTTGTTTATCCACAGTGGTGCACACTCTGTGTCTAGTGTAACTTACATGACAGTAACATCTATAAGCTGCCAACTACTCAACTGAGCACCAGCTCTGCGATTTCATACGCTAACCTAAAACTACCATCAATTCTTTTAGAAACAGATTTCATTCCTAGATGTCCTGAATTACACCCACAGCATGACAGAATTGGTTGTCTTAACTCAAATGCACAACTTTAATATCCTCCCTCGAAACACTTTAAAGCTGTCACTTTCATTTAAAAACATACTTCAGAATAATTTCAACTGGGTAATAAACCTAATTCACAATAATTTAAAATTATATCTGTTGCTTGTTCAGAGGTAAATAAGTAAAGTTTGAAAACTAATATACTAAGATAATAAATTCATTTAGGGAACCAAAAACTTAGATAACTCTCTTAAATAAGATAAAATCAGTATCAGCACATTGCTGATAATTAAAGATAGACAAACATATATTTGCTATTTCTTCTAGATCTAGAAGAAACTACCTAATATCATTCTAGAACTGGCAAATATTGGTTATGTTGGGATTTTAATTTAACATCTTTGATTTTTCTTTCCTTCTAATTCACTTTGCTAGATGTTAAAATCTCACGGCATAAACATGCTTGCAGTTCCACCTACCAAGATTTTTGTACATTTGGCATGCAATGAGCACTCACCGAGCAACCTCTTATCTTGCACTTTGGGCTCTGTTTCATTTTATACTGTTTGTTTGGGAATTCCTTAAGTTTCTCCTTTTTAAACTAAATTTTTGCTCACATTTAGCGTTTGTTGTTTCTTTTCTGTATTTATACAGATACTGGTACCTCTCCTGGAAATGCGTTTTTTATCTACCTCAAGGTTCCTCCAGGTTTCTACTTTTACTCTTGTACTTATACATATTGATCTTTTCCTATGGACATTTGGTGAGGTTCTTTAATAGCAGATCAACATCCATGGTCTTACTCTTCCCTGCACAAATGTGGCAAACAAGAGAAGATGCTCAATGACTAATACACAAGGAAGCCGACAGACTAAAAGAGAGACAGAAGAAGGAAATTCATCAGGAAGAAATGCAAAAGACAAACTAATTAGCTATCTATGGCACTTTTATACATACCTAATATGTATATAAACCAACACCACCATACCAATAAGAAGCAACCCTTAAACTCAATAGTAGTGGACACAAATAAAACTAATTGTAAGTATGTATTTTCAGCTGGTATAACACTTTCCCCTTGTGATGAACAATCTCTCTTCTAAAATCATAAGTAAATCCACACTTCAGTGTTTGCCTCAAATACAGGAAAAAATGTTTTAATGCAATCCTTCTGCATTTACTTTATAAATTATGTGTATCAAATCTAATCAGAAAACCATTTCCCAACAAAAAGTTCATACTCTTTTGTATGAAAAGTACCAGAGCACTTTGCAATTAGGTAACACTGAGACGGCTATCTATCAATACTGAAGTCATTGTCATAACTATAGTTGGAAAAGTGAATCAAATTTTTTTCTCTATTAAGCCAAGTCATGATCATGGATCTTTAAAAAGCAATATCTAGTTTCCAAAATTATTTTTAACTTGAATATTTCTATTTATTTTTTTACTTTACATTTAAATTACTATTTTATTCCTCATCCTACCTACCTATTCACTCACTATTACTTAGCCTATTAACCTGCCAAAGTCACACATGGCTTCCAACCATAACACCTACTCCTGTGGGCACCTATAAACATTTTAATGAACCTAAATTTGCAAGGGCCAGAATGAATCGAACTGTGTTTTTATCAAAAGATTTTGATATTTTCAAATTGAACCTTGGGAAAATAATAATTTAAAAATTGGTCAGTCTTGTTTTTTATCCAAAATGTATACTGGAACATTTGTAGAGATTTATAAAGTTTTACATCTAGGCTCCTTGGTTATCATAGCATTATAAACTTAAAAAAAAAACCCTATTTGCAATCTACTCATAACCACAACATTCATTTCAGTATCCCTAAGATTTAGACAAATCATACAAACACAGTAAAACATTGTTTAACAATGAACTTGGCTTTGTTATAAGCCCACAGTTTTTGCATATCTTTCAGCAAATCCTAATTAGCTGTCTTTCAACATGCTGTGCACCTGCCCCACAGATAATGGGAGAGAGCATCTGCATAGACGACTGCATTTGGAGGGCAATAAATAAATTACGGGTCAAAATTATTACAAAGCTTTCTCCGAATAAACGCATACCCTTCACAATACTAAGCTGCAGATGTGAAAAGTACCTAAAGCCCACTCAAATGGTATGATTATGGGGCTGTTTGAGTTTAATAATCTGACTGTAATTCAGGCATTTTCAACAGCTCATTAAGGGTTCATTAATATATAGGCAAGCTTTTGAATTATAAATAAGCAGATTAGAAATCTGCAGTGGCTGGATTGTACAGTAGTAGCCTCTCTAACAGAACAACACTGTAACACAATGAAGGCTTGATATGAGAGAAGGAGGTGCAAACACAGGGCACTAAGCTTCGCAGCTCCCTCATTTCAAGGACAAAGCCCACTGGACCATGACTAACCTCTGTTCATCCAGGACTGAAGAGTGGCTTCAGACCACGGCTACTTCAAATGCACTCTACACATGATTGTGAATTAGGCATAACTAAGATCTAGCCCTACAATATTTCCACAATCAGGGAAGATACAATATTCATAGTAATGATAAATGAAATTATCAGATCAGGGCCCGCCAGGTGGCATAGCAGTTAAGTTCGCACGCTCTGCTTCAGCGGCCTGGGGTTCACCGGTTCGGATCTTGGGCGCGGACCTACTCACACTCATCAAGCCACGCTGAGGCAGCGTCCCATATAGAAGAGCTACAACTCTACAACCATGATACACAACTGTGTACTGGGGCTTTGGGGAGGGGAAAAAAAAAAGAGGAAGATTGGCAACAGATGTTAGCACAGGACCAATCTTCCTCAAAAAAAAAAAACTTATCAGATCATTTTTACTTTGTAAATAGTACATTATTCAGACCTGCTGAGAAACAAAAAGCTATTATGGAAACTTGATTTTTTCCCCCTAATGAGCAAGCCATAAAACTAGATCCCAAACTATTCATAAGATTAGGCCTATGAAATCTCTATAATTTTGTTCTCTGATGAACTTGTTCTTGATTCATTCAGCTACCAGACAATCTTAGTTCAGAGGAAAATGTTTTAGCAGAGTGTCATGTAAAACAAGGCCAGATCAGATATTTTCAGCAGGCCCTGGATTCTTGGCTGCTTCAAAACCAGTGACAATTCTAATATCTTCAGTTTTTTCTTATAATTTTCCATAGACTTTATTTTGTATCTGTTATTTAAAAGTAACAAGGAGGACTGTGGTCTGAAGTGACAAAGATGATTATAGAAAATACTGACTTGATTTTCTGTGCTTTCTTCATTTTAAAATCAAGTTCAACCACAGTTTGAGAAACATCACTCAAACTACAGATAAAGAAGCGAGACAACACAGATATTTTACTACTTTTTCTCCCCAAACATAAAAAAGGTAAGGTAACCTTCCACCTGAAATCCTTAAGAAGCAGGTTAAGTATGAAACAGAAGACCCGGAAATGGAATGAAGGTCACGAGCCCCCTGGTTATAAGATCTCATTTGAAACAATTACTTTTAAGTTGTGAAAACCAGAATATAATTTGGAAACAAAGTAAAGAAAGACACTAAAAAATCCCTCAAGGTGCTATTATCTAAACTAGACTCTTCTGGGGGTGGGGGGAGGGAGGTTGGGGTCTCAGACAAACAGTGAGGAGACTAGAGACAGAGCTAAGGAGCCAAGCCCAAGGCCAGGGAAGGCAGACCCTTGAGTGGGGTCCCATTGACTGAGACCAAAAAAAAAAAAAGCCAGCTGAATGATAGCTCCACCTCCTAAAGAAAGACCTGGAATAATATTTGCACCTCAATTTCATGCTCTCCTTCCCAGGTCTAAAGACGAGACTTGCAATGAAAGGGAAGAATCCTGTTATTTTGCAGGTATCAGTAGAAGCAACTGTAAAAACAACTAATTTTTAAAACATTATGAGGAAATGACAGATGATATAGTTGCCTATCACAACCCAGAGCCCCATGCCCATCCCACTCCAGCTCCAAATCTCCTTTTAAGCCAATGTTAGTGTCTAATCCACTGAATATGGCAGTCATATTACAAGCTAATGTCACTTTCACTTCTATTTAAGGTGACTGTGTGGTGTGTGCACGTTTTTCATGTCAGGTATATTAAATATAACACGGCAATGCACTGCACATTTCCACGCCAACCTAGTTGTCACTTTCGCTTGACTCATTCTCTATTGAGGAAAAATGCAGCACTGGGAATTTACAAGGCTTTTCAGTTAAATGGACATAAATCACAGGTTTCATTCAAACCGAATAATCACTGGCCATAAAGAGCTACTTGTCTCTTACCATATATTACAGTGAAGTTCCTGTGAGCAATAATGCAGCCATTCACGGCAAAGAAAAACAGAGCGAGACATTAAGAACTGACATGTAATCCTGTTAGGGCCCTGACGTGGAGAGTGTGGCTGACATTTTTATCATATATGTCCATTTCTATTTGGAAAATCAGAGGAATAAAAATGATTACTTCACTGCCCAAATCTACCTTCCTAAAACAGCCCACTGAGATTTGTTTACATGCTGGGAAACTGCTTACTAGAAATTCATAAATCTAAGATTTTGAAGCATTTCCCCTGATGGTTAAATTGAAGATATGACTAGAAAGATTCCCCATAATGCTTCTCCACACCTCCATTTCCTTCACTTTCAACACATAAACTGTCAATCCATGGCTTTATTACATTTCACCTTCATTATAAAGCTGTTGGCAGAATGCCTGTTTCTAACATACAGCACTGATAACTTTTCTCCAAGCACTTGCTGCAAAGCCATCTCACTCAAGAAAGCAGGCAACTAATGACCTTTATTAGAGGTTCGATGGAGAGCAGCTAGATGCTATAATGACATTATTAGTATCTTGGTCTGTAGAGGTACTAGACTCCTGGGCAGAATCCTAGTTATTTTCCTTCAGTTCCACAGATGTACTTTAAATGAGAAGAGGGAAACCATTTAAAGGCATTTCTTGAATCACCAGTGTTTTCCTTTGCCAGTATGATTCCCAAGGCTATGACTCTGGCATTTCTGCATGCTCCCAGCAATGCATATGGCAACATAGAGATCACTTATGAATCAGTTCTAGTCCCTGGCTATACCACCAATCACCACCACATCAAAGTTCAGACGATTTATCTTACCAGAAATAGAGAATATTTTAAAAAAGAGTTAAACCTGAAATAATGATTCAAGCTAAGCATTTTGCTATTTGGAGCCATCAAAAATATTGATCATACTTACTGGATTTACCCAGTAACTGACAAAACTACAGTTCATTCATTTGAAAACATTTATTATGCGCTCCTTATTACTGTAGGAAGGTATATTCATTCTGTGAGAAATGACTTTTTAAAACTCCTTCATTTTCATTAGTTTCTCTTTACCCTTCAAGTCTATTTTAGCCAACTGTTTACATAAAAATCTGAAACTAGTGCTGGCTGGCAAAAGCAAATTTTGAAGACTTCCCACTTGCCAATTAGATCTTGCCTCAAGAGACAAGAAAAAGGAGTGAGCCTTGTCACTATGAAAGTGAAGAGCAGCCAAGATGAAGGAGCAGATGGACTGTGCAATAAAAATGCAGAAAGAAGAGTTACATTTTTAAGGCACTTTTTTGTTAAATGGAGCTGTATCTTGTTGGAGCGCTTGATATATAAGCACTGTCAGCTACAGAAGAAGAGAACAGGGCTAGGGCAAGATATGAAGTATGCTGTGCTTACATGAGACAGTGAAAAAAGGATGAAGGAAAAACAGGCCATGTTTCTCACGCATATTAGCACAAAGGGTTACCTGTGCTCTGTTCTTAAAGGAAATTATTACAAGTGGGAGAAAAAAGGAAACGGCCATTTTCTTTTTATCTAAAGGGATAGATGATCAAACAAAATGCTCCACTGAGGAGATTCTTAGGATTGGTAAATATGACAACCAAGTTTGAAACGGAAAAAACCCAGTACCATATAAAGGAAAAGCAATGAGTTTCAGAACCTAAGTGGGGGAAAGAACTATAGCACTGGTTTTAACACCTACAGGTCTTTGTGACTAGCTATTCTATGTGGTTACCAGCAATCTAATGATTGAATGTGCCAATGATATCCTGTTAAATTTACCACATGCCTGGGGTCTCCTCACTAGAAAATGCTAGAGGCCTACATTTGGACTTCCATCAAAACCAATTAGTCCTCTTCTATTATGTACATTTCCAGGACTATTCAGCATTTGTTTACACAAACTATTACTGCAATCCTTCCTTTTCCCACATTCCCACATTCTGTTCCCTTGCCTTTTCTCCCTGCAGGATGAGATCGCCATGGCACTTTCATTTCCTGTCTTGTCAGTTAAGATCACTGCCACGCTGTGAATGGGATAACATTACACGGTGGTGCCTGCTCCCTCTAACACGGAGGGCATCGTGTGTGCCGCTCCACCCACTACTCTATTTTCTGGAAGACCGAATCTTCCAGACTTTGATAAGTTCCTCCCAGACCTAGTTCACAATACAAAATGTTTCTGCCAAAAAGCAAATGTTTTCTGTTCGTTTCTTATGTAGGTGTTCTTTTGTTTCTTATGTAACCTCTTATTTTACAGTTGTTAATGTGATAATGCAGAACACTGTTAGTACTTGGATATCATGCTATAGTTTAGCTTAAGCATACTCTATGTTCAAAGTTCAGTATGTATTAAGCGTATACTGATACATGCCAAGCAGCAAGCTGTATCTTTCACATTCTCTCTCTCATTTAATTTTTAAATAATCTTATAGGGTAGGTGCCATTTATCCTCATTAAAGATGAGAAAACCAAACTTCAAAGAGGTTAAGCAACTTGCTCAAGATCACGTGGCTAAGAAATGTGAAAACAAGGATTCAAACACAGGACTGTTTTCCTCTAAGTCCAGGGTCCCACTATACCTCAAATACCTAGAGAAATAGGTTGTAATATTGGATTTTAAATTCACTTTGCAACTGTAATACAAATAAGCTACACTACTAGAGAATACACCATACTACTGGAGAATATGGAGTCAGAATAGCCCGGATTCAAATTCTGACTCTGTTACTACTTAACTATGTGATTGTAGGCAAGTCCTCTAGTTGATTCTCTGTAAATGGAGATACCACCAACTCAAGGAATCACTGTGAAGTTTAAATGCTATAAAATATGTAAAATGCCCAAAACAGTACCTGGCACATAATCATCACTTCAAAAAACAATAGTGGTATTCACTTTAAATCATACAGACTGTAATCTGTTTTCATTAAAATACTACATTTCCCAAAGTCAAAGAACTAGTTACAGAATTCCTTAGTATCATTTGTGAATGAAACATTACTAAGAACCATGCCACGAGCATAAAAAAATATGGAAGTTTTGCAATCTTGAGATGTAATCTGAAACAAATCTGTCCTTCAGTTTTATCTAATTTCTGGTAATGTTCACTACATTGTCAAATCTGATAGGGTTTTTTTTTGATATGGTATTTTTATAAATCAAAATTTCTTTGCCATAGATTGTGTTGCTGTTATTTTGCAACATATTTTAATGATATGTAGTTTTATTGCGTTTTGCTCTCTCCATTATTATGACCTAAGTATCTGTTTTCTTCTTTTGCTCTTTCATGCTACTTTTACTCTTTATATCACTTCTGGTAGTAGAATGGCACTTTGATGTATGTTGATGATGAAACACTCATGATAGTTGCTCATTATTAGCGGTCTCTGGACACATGCTTCAAATAAACTCGGAAATCTAGAGAATGGCCACGTGTAGAAGACCACATGGAAAGCAAATAATGCTGTCTATTTGTTCTGAAATAAGGTCTCTTTTCCTCCTGCAAATGTACTCATTATCATGTTATAACTGGCTACACAGTGTTGTGTTAAAATTAGTTAAAAATTAAACCAAAGTTATGCATCTTCTCAGTATTTTGGAAATCTTTAATTAAATATTTCACAGATAAAATGTATGGTATTTTTAAAAACTATATATATAATCCACATGATACAAAATTTTTGGTCAGAAACTACCAATGAGGAGAAAAACGGTACCATTTCAAAAAATTGATCCTTTCCTCATTCATAATTTTTCTCAAATGAAAATACTAGACCCCAGTTGAATTTTAAAATACCTAATATACTTAGTTGTGTATTTAAGGTGATCAGTAAATGTCATTCATATATCCCTCATGGCAGTAAGAATCCTGCCCCTATCAGATAATTAATCTCATGCTTATCTTTATATTCATTTCCTTAGCTTTTGCTGCAGCCATCTTCTTTCCCTTTTCTCTAAAATGTTCAAAAGTAAATATATAAATTACAGTCAGTTGACTTCATTATGAATAGTAGATATCCACTGATTCCCTTTTTCCTCTGGCAGAAAGAAATGTCCACTTAATTGTTTTTGTAATGCCAAATTATCCTGAAGCACAGGCACTGCTTAAAATAGCATGCTGGTAAATACAGCGTGAGCATCATTGACATTCTCAGTACATTCCAACGTAACAGCATAGCATAAAGTTTTATCTGTATTATTATAAGGGACACAGACTCAGTTTTGTTAAAAAGGCTTTGTGAAGCATGGCATGATTATAGGAAACATGAACTTCACTAGACTTTCCACATGATTTTACTTTTAAGTGTGCTGGTTCTTTAATATAAATACAGCATCTAATTAATGACTAAATATGTCTTCTACGTTTTTCCGTAATATTCATCTGTATGCATCTCTCTTAAGGAGTTTACATTTTGCTGTAAGTACTGTAGATGTTTCAGTCAACGGTGAACTTCGAAAAGGATATTTGTGCTTCTCCTGGTCAAGTCACATCCATCACTCTCTTCCATTAAAAACCACGTAAGTGTGTGAAAAGCACGACCACCCACATGGAATGCACAGGACAATGGCAGAGAAGCTTGAAAGCATCTTCCAAGCGGCAAATCACACCAACAAGACCTCTATGTTAAGAATGCATTCATTTACTTATAAATAATCAAGATAGCATATTCTCAAATAGAAATTACAAAAAGTAGCTGGCTTGGCTAATAAAACAAAACATTCTAGTGAAGTTTATTGATCATTTTTTTCACAAACTATCTATTTTCTAGTGACCTATAAAAGCTTAACTAAACAAAAAAAAATCTATATCATTAACTCCTTAAGCAACTAACCTACAGCAAAGATATCTAAAGACATTTTTCATGAACTCTTGACTTCCCAAAGCATATTCTAGATTTTGAAATCATAGAGATTTAATCCTCCTCTGATAAGAAATTAATGTGAGTCCAATTCACTACAAAGACACATCAAAATCAAGGTAGACTGGAAATAACAGCAATTAAATGTAGTATTGCTCATTAGAACAATCAAAAACATTTCCCCTTCAGAGATAAAAAAATTCTTTTCCAGTTTACGAGTATGGGGAGCATAAAGAGTGAGATGGGGCATACAAAAACGGGCATATAAACAATTAATTAGGAAAGTCAATTTAAGGAGAATGAATATTAAGATCATTTTGAAAAGCACCAAAACATAATTACAGTTTTTTTCTAGTTACTTAGAGGGCAATGTATAAATGTGCATTTTCCCCCATTGCATATTTATGAAAAAAAAATGTTCATTAGTCAACCCACTTTTCTGAAGAGGTAATATGTATTCCTTAACATAAACATGATTGTAGATTTATATTAACAGTATACAGATTTCAAAATTGCCTTAAAAAAACCTGATTTTGAACTGGGTGTTTTAGGTGGTAAACCATGGAAATGTCAACTTTGATTTGAGCTAACAAAAAGGAATTTAGAGGATGGATAAGCTCCAGGACCTTTGAATTAAATGAAAGACCAGAACACTCCACAGAATGTCTGCAATAACAGTCTCTACAGAAAATTATGAGGAACTACATAAATCCACCCTCTTCCTCTTCACACAGGCTCATTAAAGCTGTACTGACTCTCTGGGCAGCTATAATTCTGCTGACTGATACCCTGGAATCACCCTGTCAATACCCAGTGGTGTGCTGCCTCTCCAACTATCTCTGCCCCTAATATTCCTCTCTTTGATGGGATTTGCTGACCTTTAATCTGATGCTAGTTTACTCTCATCACTGAAGTGTAAGTCGGAGAGCAATAAAACGGCAACCTCACTGATTCAAAAGGGAGAGCTAAAGCCTGCTAACTGTGAATCTAACCTTTTGTAATGGCTCACTCTTAAAGGAGGAAGCATGAAGTAGAAGGCAGCTAAAACAAACAATATGTAATGCTGAGCACAAGATTTATTAGAATCCCTTTTGCATGGGTATTACAAGAGGACATCAGGGCTATAAACAAGAGAGACACAAATATTTGCAAAGAAGACCAAAGTCCTGGTCAGAATATCCTTCCATGCCAACACAAATCTCAACAAGAGCTGTGGTACAGGAAATCAAACAAGGTTAGATGAACAAAAAAAAAACCATGGATGATTCCAGGTGGATCTAAACAACACCAGAGTAATAAAATCATCATTAAAAATAAGACGTTTTTCTGTGATGGGGTACGAGACTATAGCGACTGAAAACCCAAAACTCACATTCATAATGAGTCCTAGGGAATTCAAAGAGCTTGTGGAAATTAAATGCTTCCAAATAATTTTCAGTATAATATTAAAGGTAGGTTCACATTTATTGAGTGCTTCCTATGTGCCAGGCACTGCTCAAAGTGCTTTACCTATATTAACTCATTTAAGCATCCCAACCATCCTAAGAGGTATGCACTACTATTATGCCCATTTATACTATTATGAAACTGAGGTTACAGTGTGGTTTGATTAAAAACCATGCTCAATATCACACAGGTAGATGGTGAAAGAGCCAGGATTTGAACCTGGACAGTCTAGCTTTACAGCCTGAACTCCCACCACCTCTTGTACCTATTATGTTAACATTCATTTCTATTTTACTTTAGTATTTTTAAGAGTTGGTTCTGGGTCACTTAAAAAACATCCTCACTACAAGACCCTTAGTACATTTGTGAACTCATTCTTGACGAATGTCTTTTGTTTAACATCAATGATTGTGAAGAGTTAAAAACAAGAAATAGTATTGTACGAATAACATTGTATTCTACAATTTTATTATATTTCTCCAAATTAGTCTCAAAGATTATCACCAGGTATATTTTCCCAAAATGTTGAGAATTAGGAAGAAGTGAGCAATTATTAATACAAAAGTTGAAATATTAAAATTCAAATATTTGACATTTTCAAACTGTACTTAGGTAAAAAACAAACGTACTATTCCATACTGTCAAACAACAGCAATTCTGGTCTCTTTTAAATGATTTGAAATTGGCATCTAGTTTTTCATGACAAATCTGAAGTTTCAACTATGTGGCCAACAAGTTTGAAGAGACATAGGCTGAATCACAAGTGTATATAGATTAGTTTAATATCAGCTAGTGGTGCTAATTGAATGAGGCCACTTTTCAGCCAGTTGCACAAAGACTGAGTGTCTTCCCTTATAAATTAATCTGGTAAACAAAAAAAAGAAGGATCTTTCAGGTTGCAAAACACATGAATCTATATAAAATATACACTAAATGCCAGAGCTAAACAAAGCAGAAGTTATTGCATAACAAATCTCTTCCAATTCTCTTGGGGAAAACAGAGTCTCACAGTATTAGGTTCTAACAGGTGCAGATAGCAGAAGAATTACTTATTCATTCTACCAGAAAGGAAAAGGATAATAAAAAGCATAATTTAATTTATAATTTATGTTTACAAGTGTTATTTTTAAGAGTTACAGTCTGCTTTGCAGATTACTTGGCCTGGTTCAAGTTGACATGTTGCATCATAGAACAAGCCTGAAGGGTCTTCACAACATGTACAGTAATTAACACGTCATTAACACATTAACTAATACACATTCAACATCATCAATGCTAATAGCATAATAATTAACTTATTGTACATAGCACCCCCTGGCACTTTTCAAAATAAATCTTGAAATGCATACTTTCAAATATTTTAAAAGGTAGCTATTTGTATTGAAATATTTTCATCAATAAACATTTTTACAGTTGTATATGTGTGTTGCGTGTATATTTTTAAAATGAGACATATGTAGTGATACTACAAATTAAATCTGTAACTGATGCAAGCTGTACTGGTACAAAAATACAAAGAACAAAGACAAGGCTTACTCTGTGAAAGAACTGGTAATACATTAAAAATTTAATACTTGGCAGGTCAAATCTGGATACTCTCTGCTGAAGACAACCAATATTAATGAATCAGACTACAGAGTCATTGTCTGGGATCCCAAAGGAAACAATAATGCGAGTACTACAAATTCTTTTTAGAAGAGAAAATCCTGCAAAACTACTTAACAGAATATGAATATCACTGGTCAATGCTCTGATCATAAATATGTTAAACCTTATATAATGTTTTCGAATATGCATGCAAGCTCGATCCAGTTTTAACTAAAAATTTACTGATTTTATTTTTCAGTTTAGGTCTTTGCAGTAAACATCTTTGCATAAATATTTGCCTCACCATTAACCTCTTTCCATATAAGAAATAATAATTTATTTTTAAAAATACAAGTTCTGTTTTATTCCCTCAACAGATCTAAAAAATATAAATAAAGCAGCTTCTTCAAGAAACAGAAGATTTGGGTTTCTCTAACAATGAAGGTGACACAAATAAAAGAAGGGCAAAGAAAAGACAACATCGGTGTCATGGTTTAAACAGGATCCTTTCAGATCAGGTAGCTACTTTTCACAGTTGATCTGAAGAACTCTGAGTAGTAAACTGATAATAAGAAAAGAGAGCAAAAGGATGAGATAAGCAAAATAAACACATTATAAATAGTCTACCAAGTGAACTCAAGTTAATTACTGCCCTGGTTATTGTTTTAAAAATGGTTTTGAAACTGTTATTGGAAGTGAGACCCTCTGAAAAACATAATGGGTTAGTTGGCTCAACTAACTACAGGGGCTCCACTATGTGCCAGGCGCATATTCTTTTCCTTTATATTCTTTCAGCTCGATCTTTCATTCATTCATGCTTTCATTCAACAAACCTCCACTATGTATCCATTATATGCACAGCACTGTGCTAAAACTTATATGCATCTGTTCAGGAGGCATTATTGATCACAACTAAGTAACTTCAGACTCCATGAAGAAACAGCTATTTCAGAAATGCCATTTTGAAGTACAATTGCTAAATTTTAAATCAATTAACATTATCTACTAAAATTAGTTGTACAAAAATATCTATACTCATTCAGGTTTTCATATGCATTCAAGAGGCTCAGATACAGAGTAAATGCCAGAAATGCCCTCTAAGTAAAAGCATTTATTTAAAAACATGAAATTTATCACTATCTTTCTCTTTATTTAAGTCACGTTTGTTACCAGCTACCTTTGAGCTCCCTGGCATTACTGGTGGTAGCAGCTAAACATTACATCAATTTGAGATAAAAAAAAAACTAGTGAAAATATTAACTACAAAAAAAAGGGGTGTTAAATTAAATTGTTTTCTTCCAGCTTTAAAAGTCTACATGTCTATAATAATGAGATAAAATCTAACAAAAATACATAAACTTTTAAAAAGTATTTTAAGCCATCTTTTAGAAAAGACTTAAGGACTCTCCCTGGTATCTATTAGTAGTTCTTTTATATTCGGTTAGAGAAAGAATAAACTCTAATTTAATCCTTGAACAACAAACTGTCCCCTACTTAGTTCTTGGCCTATGAGAGGAACCTGAAAGCAAAATATTCTACTTTTTCATTTTCCAGGTATTACATTTAAAAATAGTTATCTGATAAAATACATTCCACATTCTGCCCAATGAGTGGTAGCTGTGTCTCTTTTTAAAAAGTATCAAGTCATATTTGGAGGATTAGTACTATGATATAAATAATATCTTCACTTGAATGTACATAACTAGGATAAGACTCATTTGCTTTTACTACATCTCCTTGTGGTTTGTTTGGGTTTAAAGCTACCTGCCTGCAGAGGCTACACTGTGGATAAGCTGAACTGTCAGCAGTTTATCCCAGGGTCTTCTGCACTACATACAATTATGCTGGGGTCACCTAGGTTATACAGGAAGCCTGAAGTTTTAAACTGTCATTAGAATATTGCAGCCTGATTTTAACAATACAGCAGTGCTTCTAATGATCTTAAAGGTAATTCACTATTCAGACCCCAAGCAAAAGATGCAAATGTAGCACTGAAAGCTCCTTATTAAATAGCCACAGGCTACATCTCTGTACAATAAGTGGTCCAGGTCTTTTTAGAACATACTAATTAGATGAACAGAGAATCAGAAAAATGCAAAACCAGGTCATGCAGCAAAAATGGTGAAGTGTTAAAAAAAAGGAGCGGGGTAGTGGAGGATGAGAAAAATATACCAAGTAACTCCATCCCACCATTATTAAAAAATTATCTACAATAAGGAGGCAAAATAAATCATGTCAGGTCACTATTTGACTCATCCAAATAAGGGTGGATATTACTATGAAAGTTAAGTTTTAAGTTTTATTGTTGGGGATATGTTTAACTGATAATACAATACTATGAATAATACATTAAGCAAAAGCCCAATCTAAAATTAAATTTGCCTTGGGTTATCTCCCATTACTATAAACATTCAGAATTATTCTGGTTTATAAATGAAAGCTAACATCAAGAAAATCTTTTTTGGGGGCTTTACTCTGTAACAGTTACATACAGAGTTGCCAAACCAATACCACCACAGTTTTAGAGAAGACAATGTCCTCAAATCTCAATTACTTCTAGACAAGCACATATATAGATAATGTATAGAAAAAGATTACCTTTGTCATTTCAGATGTATCAAAATTCAAATAATTTATTTTCATATGGAGTGTTTGGGCAAGTGACTTTCTTTTTTTTTAAAAAAGTCTCCTTGTTCTAATCCTAACTTTGTAGGAACTGCAGAGTGAGAGTTTAGGACTATGTTCTGGCATTGAGGCACTGAAATAGTCACCAGCTGACCAAAAAGCTGTAAGACACTATCAACCGTATTTTGAAGCTTTAGGATTTGTGCTCTACTTCCCCCTCTTCATGTGTCCTCCCCCCCCCCACCTTTCTCTCCATCTAAAGACTGTGACACAAATAATAAGGGAAAAAATAAACTAGGCATATGATACAAAGGGCTGTCATCTCATAAGATTTTGGGAAAACAATTTAGCTTCTTTAGAAGCACTCATTGAAACCAGCACTTTAGCAACATTCCTTTCAACACCATAGAAGTTTCTTTTATTAAATAACTTATTGGAGAACAATACCTCTTGATGTCAAACTGTTTTGTTTTTTTGGTACCAATCAGTTCTAAATTCAGCTATTTCTATTTTAGTACCTGTGTATTCTCTAAAAAGACTAAATGTTTTACATAAATTTGGGCATCTACTTTAAACAATAAAATTGTACTTATTAAAAAAATTGTACTCAATAGTTTAAACAACTTTAACATTCAATATAAAATAACTATAATACAAATAATCACAGATACCCAGAAGGAAGTACTAAATCAATCCATTACCACTTGAATTTATGAAACTCAGAGCACTAGACTAGAAGTGCAGGGACCTGGATCCTCATTTCATATCTGCTGTGCTCTTCGGTTGCACGGCCACAGGCAAGTTGCCTCCCCGGAGTCTCATTTCCCTATCTGTAACATGAGAGGACGGAGCAAGACGGTCCATAGGTTCCCTTCCCTCAACAACTTCAGAATTTAGCTAGAACTCTCTGTTATTATGATTATAAACTATAATAAGTGGCCCCATGATTCTGAAATAAGCCCTAAAATTCAAAAGGCCTTTAAACTCATTTTATTTACTCTGTAAAGCAAATATGAATCATTATTACACTAAATTCTCTGAAACAAGTTGCATCACATTCTAAAGGAGATTATGAAAGTTTTTGGGAGAAAATTTTGCTCCTCTCTCAGAACCAGGCTGTGCTAAGAGACGTGGGGGTAGAGGTAGGGAATAGTGATGGGAGGGTGTCCTTATTGGTGGGAACAGTAGCTCCCGACTGATACATTTTATTCTAAAACTGCAAAACAGTGCCTCAGGACCTCAAATGTGTCTGTCCTAGCCAAGAGACCACAGGTCCACATAACTGTAGTGCAAGAAGGAACCTCATTATTCCATCACATAGTTGACTTGAAGCTCAAGTTCTCATGTACAGGCCACTGTAATATTTAAAAGGCCATATCCAGTAAAGAATGATGTAGTTCTTCATAAAATGATTGCCATCTGTAAGTGAATGATAATTGAAATGTCACATTAATATCTTAATTATTATAAAAGTAATGAAATGAGTATATTTTAAATTTTATTAAAAATACCCATTCCTTAATTAGGGCTTAGTTAAAGGCAGCTAGTGGTAAATATATATTCATGTAGTTTAAGATCTTTACAGGATGCTATGTAAATGATAATTCTGCCCATGTCCAATACAGAGTAAACATGCACTTGTATTGAAAGCTCTCATAAACTTTGATGCCGTTTCTTACTTCAATCCAGTACTTTTAAATCAGATTCCCTCAAATAGCAGTTTTCCCTACATAAACTAGAAGTATAATAAATTTCAGTATGTGGTTTTTTAGACATGTGAATACATTTTGCTGGTATATATGACATTTTAGAATGGTTTAGGCCTCTAACTAATTTGTTGAAGATGATTCAAATATTTTAATCCAAAACTGTAAGTAACATTTGCCAGAAAAAGATAATACTGATAATTCTAAGAACCCAGAAAAGGCTTCATCAATTCATACTTATATCATTTAACATTCCAAAATGTACTCTATTTTTTCTAGTACTGTCCATAAAGTCTCAAGTTTGATTGGATGGTATAACAAGCAAAATATCTTATGAATGTTTTTTGCCCTCAAGAAACTATTCTAAATAAATTAGTCTTTCACAAATTAATGAATTCATATTTTAAGATGCATTTGCAAAATGTTCTATCATTCCAATGCTAATTTGCAACCTAGTTAAGAAATCTTAGCCTACCAGGGGGGAAAAAAATCTAATGGGGAATGAATGTCATGTTTGCACAGAAAAAAAGAACATGTGAATATAAAGCCCATATATACTGGTTTTGACAAGGCACTGCATTTAAGTGATTTTATTATGCATATTATTTCAAATATTCAATAGCATTTAGATATACATTTAACTATTGAAACCTTTTAAGCAATGATTAAATTTTTAAAATCACATTAAATTACATGTAATTTCTTGAAATCAATTATAGATGAACAGGAAAGGAAACAGTTAATATACTAATTACAGTAATTAAGAGTTGCCAATTTAATTATAGCTGGGGATATGAATGCTCTAACATTTGTTAGAGTGTAAAAAACAAACCTTTAATGTAGAGACTTTGTTCACAAACATCTAATGGAGACCTCCTCTACCTCACTCTGTGCTTCTCTGCTGACACAACAGCAATGGGTTCAGATTGAAGAACTTGTCAGTAATCAGGCAGGAGGAGGCTAATTAGCTTGCAGGTTAATGAGTGTGATGGCTCTTGACAGCATTTTGTTACAGCCTCTTCTGTATTTAAACAATAAATGATTACTTATATACAGTAGAGACATTCTAACCATAATAGCCAAGCCCACATTTGGTTTTACAAGTATAAAATCAGTTTCTTTGTTTCTAAATAAAAAAATACAAAATTTGCATTAGTTATATGTCTACCACACTCTCATAATATGTTGGAAAGGAAATGGACATTTTAAAAAAGGTCATAAATGTACTTTATATAGAAGTATGCCCTTTTGAGTTGAAAATTTCCATTGAAAGGACGCCTGGTAGGTGACATAATTGGGTTGCTGAATGATAATTTAAATATGGCAGCTTTTTAGTAATGTGCAACAACTTTCCTAAAAAAAAATTCAAGGAAGATTTTTGTCAATTTTTTATTCTACGTTTCTCTCTCTGTGAAATAGGCATATAAGGCACACACAAGAGGAATCTCTCCGCTTACCTTGTCGGTTACTAGGGATTTGAAAACAGGTGGTGAATTAAGGAAATAGCTCTATTGAGAGATTAACCCATTTCATCAGCCAGTGGAGAAGGAAATAAGAACACTTTTACAGCATCCCTATAATCCATATATTTAGTGGTAACAGAAATGCCTTAATAAAAGCACTAAGGAAAGGAAATAAGTGAGTACTCTGCAGCATTTTGATTTACTTTGTAAAGTAGCAAGTATTAAAATCTAAGTAGTCTGATTTTTATTTACATGAGAGGAAAATGATTTGTGTCCAAGAAAACCTTATCTGAGAATTAAACTGAACTTTAGCTGCATATCAAGGGAGGGTTATTTCAATTTAATATTCAGTGTTCCCTAGAAATTTGAGCACAGACATGGAAGAAACACCTGCTGAGATTCACACTGCTTTCTAAATTATTTTGCATGCATGAAAATATTATTCGTGTACCTTCTCACTACTGTATGATGAACATTTGAATAAAAATAGAAAAGCAATAAAAATTTCAAATATGTACCTTTCCAATGCTTTTTTTTTATGTTGAAGAATAAAAAGTATTATATTCATCACAATTATGGTAGCCAATAAATAACTGTACATCAAAAAGCTTTAGGAGACCTGGGCAGATTTAGTGGAGGAAAAAAGAAACTAGTGTAAAAACCAAAAGAGTTTGTTGTTGAGTTAAAAGCTCCAGGTGTAGTGAGTGCCTACAATTTCCAAGGGATGAAAGGAATAATGCAAATTCAAATTCTGTGGTTAGTTTGTCACTTTCCCTTAGTTACTTTGAACAATAAATCCTTGGAGTCAAAATACAAGTACTTTTAAAATTTTCCATAAATTGGGTACTACTTACACATCTGAATTCTCTATTACATTATAAACAGTATATAAACATATGTTTCTCTGTATCATGTGTACATTCTTAAATACTAAGCATACTATTATTGGCTTACAGGTACGTCTTATCACATATACATGTAGCTGACTGTACATTTTAAAATTTATGCCCCTTAGCTGGTTAATACAGATCCTTAGTCCCCAAAGGTCGCAATGCTGTGCTAAATCCAGGTGGCTAGGTAAATAACTTTTTCTAAGTTCTAATTCAAATAAATTTTAGAGAATCAAAATTTTTCACCAAATTACATGATTAATTCCAACCTTGTGACTTTTTTGGGGAAACTGACACCTAGCCAAAATCACAACCCATTCGGCCTGTTTAAATGAGAATATTCCTCAGTCTGAAAAATTATTTATAGAGATTTTTTACTACCCTTGTATACTGCAGTGTTATTTCCTTTCCCACACACTAGCAAAGTCCATTTTCACAACTGCTATAAAGCGGCATGTTCACAGCTAGTAAAACAACTCAATAAATAGCCTCACGAAGCTATAGCTGTCTCATATCCTTTCCTCAATAAAAACAGAGGTGAACTGCTTATTTTCAGCAGCACACTATAAGAAGACAGAAGCATTATGACTGCTCATACATTCTGACTATCATTTGCCACAAGCTATATCTGTCAGCATTAAATAAAGCTGCATTATAAATGTAAACAAAACACCCACATCTACAAAATGAGCTGTCCGCCATGGCTGTAGGCATGAATTGAACCCACTTATTGACTCAGGTTGCTCTTTTTATTTATTCTTCTACAAAGACATGCATTTACTTTACCCTACAAGCATACTAGGTTTCAGAAAGGCAACTAGTCTTGTGCTAGAGCAAAAAAGGCACATGTTGACAAATGTACATCTCAGTGGGAATAACATTATGTAGGCAAACATTAACCAATTATTTAAAAACTGACTTACTTTAAAAGGTTATCCTAGATCAAAACACTAAATTGTAAATAATCTGTGAACCTAGTCCTCTAAATACTTATTTATGAACTATAAGAGGTAATTTACTATCAAAAACAATAGAACTTTAATTTCAAATATCTAATCATAACAAATGAAAGGGCTGGAATGATAGTCACACAATTGTCCCACTCTCCACACCTTGGGTATTCACTGAGAAAGGAGGGAGCTAAATATTCTGTGAATTCAATGAAGCAGGGCATAAAATTAACTCAAGCTATCAACAAAAACATAGTTCTGAAAAAATGAATATATCATTTGCAAAATGCCTTTTTATGTTTTCCAGGTGTTTTACGCTTAGTGCAACTTATGCAGCCATGGTGAAGAATCAAAGGGTAACAAATAAAAGAAAAGGGTGCCAAAAACTTTGTAAGCTTAAAAACATTCTGCTAGTTTTATTTTTTTAAATTCTGTGGAGTTAATAGATAATTCAGAATTTATTGCAATAAGTTTATATTCTTAGAATGTTTCAAAAAAGTAAGGAGGAGGCCTTTTCCTCTGTATTGTTTTTCCATAATAGGACATGATGCTAGGGAAGTGGACATCTGAATTAGAGATACACTGGATTCCTGGGAGTAAATATAGCTCTGATAATATTCCAACAGGTATGCTGCACGTCAAGATTTTAGTCTATTTTCAGGCTCATTTTGAAAAGGACCATCATCGTGCCAAATCATGACAAATGAAGGTATGTTTTGAAGACATTCATTACAGACAGAGCCAGAGTATACATATAAGCCACCAATACACATGCATTACAGTAAAAATGAAATACAGCATTCTTTCAAATAACCACATGGGGCTCTTCTGTGTACTTGATCAAATAATTTCTCAATTAGTTTTCACCACTAAATTGACTGATTGCTTTGGCCTCATGTAGGCACAGCTATAGAACTAGATTAAAAATAAGCCCAGGCAGCCAGAGACCACTGGACAGATTTCCAGATGACAGCAATCCAAACATATCAGAGACCAATTACACCAAAGGGGTAAGTCTTTATTTGTCACCTGTTGAACAAGCCAAGAGTCACGGAGAGGTCTAAAAGTTTGTACTTTGTTCTTAAGTACAAAATAGTCCACAGATTAAAGTCTAGATTTTAAAAGCAAGAAATAAAATGCAGTGGTTAAAATATTAACACGTACTGTCACAGCTTATTCTTATGTAGGACATCAACCCCCATGAAAGGAAAGCATAAATGTTCCTTTGCTTCTCACTATTCCATAAATGGATATTAATTATTACTGCCTTTCCTTTCTAAGATAAGCTTGTTAACAAGAACTACAGGATTGCTTACAGCTGCTATTCATACTGGGTAGGTTGCATCATTGTTTATGATGTTTACAGAAAAAAGGGAAATCAGTACAAAGAAATAGTATGGAGTAATTAATGTATTGTGGTGTAGTAATTTCCACTTTCTACCTCCATTTAAATAAAATAAAGCTCAGTAATGCCAGAGTAAATCAGGGGGAGCCACAGGGGAGCACAGCAAGGCAAAGACATTAAAGCCAAACCAAAGCCCTTCTTCACCCAAGCTACTATTATTATTACTTGTGCAAAGCAAATATTCAGCCTCCAACCCTAAATCATTTCAATTCCTATTTCCAAGTATAATTTAATCTTTTTCAGCGACACTTGATGCTTACTTCATCACAGCATAATGACAGATTAAAAAGTTGTTGAATTAAATATTAAAGAGGACTTCAGGCAGTTCTGCATTTTTAAGGAATAACACAGATTGGGGATGAAATGAGAAGCCCAAATGCATATTTTATACCAAAAGGAAAGAATACATATATTTTTCCTTCAGGCCACCTACTTTGTAATAAAACACAGGGCAGGTTTTTATTTAGTGGATAAAAATGTGAAATAGTATTATAAAGCTTCATATCACTATAACCTGGCACCATACAAGGATGTCAAAAAGCTAATGATACTAAGTAAGAATGATTTTTTTGGGTATCTTATTTAAATATTTTTAAAATAAGTATATTCATAATTTATCACTTTTGCATTCTGATTTTAAAAATTAACTTATTTGTGGAAATTTATCTCAGAGGTAAAAATCTCACAGATGATAGCATCAAAAGCAAACCATTATGTAAATGATTTTATGATACAAACTGTTCTGAGTGGGTGAAAAAAAAAGTTGAGACATACTGGTAAATACAGTTCCGATTAAATGCTGATTGGATTGCTAGGCCTAATTTTGGAAGCTCCCTTTACATTCAGGTAAAATTAAAAATGAAATGTACATAATAGTAGCACCTTAACTCTTAAGTGGAATGGAAACAGTCAAAAAACAAAATTTTGGATGTTTATACTTAGAATATATACAGATAAGAATAGAAAGATATACACAGTTAAAATTCCAAGGGCTCATGGATCACTGTTTGGTGTATGTTTTTAATTTTGTTGTTTTTAAAGGACAGAGATTTTTTTTCCTAAGGTTTAAAAGAAAACAAACTTTTAAATTCTTGTTTCATTGTGAATTCCAGCAAGTTGATGGGGGGAAAAAAGAATCTCATGAACATTTTATTCTATTTGTGTAACATCAAATTGTAATCTTTTGTACATGCATACATTTCTACACAATGGTTGTAAGCAACTAAGTACTTTCTTTTCTGTTTTTTCATTTCGCTTACGTGTTACCAATACTGTCCATTTGATTGAATCACATGAAATTGTCATTTTTTTAAGTCAAAAATGGCCAGACATCAGCAATTTCATATGATTCAACTTCATTTTCAAAAGTTGCATCATGATATATTTCCACTCAAGAAAAGAAAAAGTCATCCATGATAGTATGTTTTAAGTAATTAGAAGTGACTTTAAAAAATATGTACTATATAGAGGGATCAACATTTTCCTTATAGGCCAAGGAAACAAATGACATTTGTTTTTGAAAATAGTTCGTTTTGGGAACAAGTGTGTAGTACAAATGTCAGAAGAGAGTATTAAACATTTTTAAAGTAATACTTCTTATCTATTTATTGAAAGAAAAACAAAATGATAAAGGTACTACACTGATTTCTTCAGAAATTATGACTTTGGCTAGGATAGAACTAAATGTCATCGTGGCTGACAACTACACACGGCCTTAAAAGGATGGCCTAATTCCTTTTGGAAAAATTTTCAGTGTAGTTGCTCTTGGCTGAATGTGACACAATTTACTCGTGAAATGCTGCACACACAATCCTTTATCTTAAAGAAAAATACAAAATACATGACCATGGAATAGTTTTTGCAAATCTGAAAAAGCGGCAAGGCTTTTGAAATTATCCTCTTATTAATCTCATCGAATCTCAGTGTTCTACTGGCATTGGATATTTGGCTAGTCATTCCTTGCAAGCATTCAATTCTAAGCCCACACAATTAGCTGTATAAAATACTCCGTAGAAATACTGCACAATAATCTTTATTGATACTCTTTTAAAGTGCAAAAAGAGTAGAGAAAGCACATTCCTCCTCTCTACCATCCCCAATTCTTCTTGACCAGAGCCAAGTCACTGGGGAAAGGGGTGGGAGGAGGGGAGACAGTGTGACAAGAGCAAATTTTCTATGGTTTCCATATTTAAATCCTGGAAAGAGCAATAATCTTAATTTTCTGGAATGTTTTCCATACAGCAATAATGAAGTAATAATTTCCCATCACCTAGGACATAGTAGGTACTCAACAAATGTTTGTACAATTAAATTCCCTGTGGAATTCCCTATGGAATTCAGTCTCCTATTGAAAAACAGCCATTAAGTTGGGATGCTTCAGAGCCAATTACGCTGGCAAACCTCCCCGAAGGTGTTTCATATTTACGGTGAGGGGTTAGAGAGTTATTTTTTTCTGAACCAGCATCTTCCCAGGGTGTCCTTGTTTTGTAGCTGGTTTGGAATTTTTCCCTATGGGTCGAAGATGTTCACACGGTGATTCTGCCGTCCTTCTCTGAGACGCTCCGGGTCGGCAGCAGCCCAGATATTTGAGATGGGGCCTCTGAGGCTGCCAGGCCTCAAATCAAGTTTTGGGTTTGTATTTGAAAGACACGAACTGTCGGGCCTGGGAGCAGGTGGCGCGGACCCAAGGGCACGAGGCCGGCTGCGGGCGCCTGGGCAGGAAGCGCTGGCCCCGTCGGCCGACCCGCCCGGGCGGCCAGCAGCGCGGGGCGCAGCCTGGAGCGCGGCCGGCGCGGGGACGACTCGGGGCCGCCGCGCCGCTCGGGCTGCGGCTCCGGGGCGCGCCCATTGTTCTCCGCGGCGCCAAGCGGCGGTCCCGGCCCCCTCCCGCGGCCGCGCCGGGAGACCCGCGGCCGGCCCGCTCCCCGCTCCCCGCCGCGGCGCCCCCGCCCGTCGGGCTGACAGCGAAATCTCACCGCCCTGACTGCATAATTAATGTAAATGGAGCAGCCTCCGTGTCATGTGCGGGCTCTTTGGGTTTACTTTTGTGCGACACTTGCAGAGGAATATTAACTAGAGAAAGCAGCATCACAACAGGGGTGGAAAATCAGCCTGTCAGGGACTCATTCCAAATGCCACGGAAAGCGGAGCGGCTTCAAGATTGTTTCATCAAGGTGATTGAGAACAAAAACTACTGAGGAAAGAAAACTCGGGCTTAAACTGAGCTCCCACACATCCATTATTTATCTCTAGATTCTTTAGGAACGAGATTCCTAACACATCTTTATGCAAAACTCGGGACTTAAGAAAAAGAGGGAGGCCGCGGCGTGTGTGCACAGCCAAGCGAGCCTTGGCTCGGCCGGTGTATGTGCAAACGCGCACCTACTCCACGCGTGTGCAGACGCTCTTCGACAGCCCAGAGCCAGGGCGGACGAGACCCGGACCAAGAGACAGCTCTACGGGTCAGTGAGTTACTCCGAGAAACCATGGGTAATCCTGGGCGACCCCACACTTAACTGAAATTAAGGCCCATGTCCCTGGGGATGCTCAAAAGCCCTTCAATAAGGTGCCCGATTTATATTAACTGCTATTCCTGCCTCCAATCAAACTGTGTTAAGGACATATTGTAATTTGTGGTCACTGACTGTTACTTGCCGTGGGAGAAAATACTAAAAGTCAAAATAAAGAGTAAACTTGCAAAGCACATTTTACACTCCCCCCAAAATCTTTTAACATGATTTTTACTTAATATTCATAATCATTGAGAATATTACATGTTGGATGTATCCTCTTTTCCAAAGGAGCAGAGAATATGATTTCCCAAGCCTTATGCTGCCTGACCTAAATTAGCACAAAATCCAGCTATACTTTCTAGACTAGCATATTGGCCTACTATAAAAATTATTTTAAAAATTAAGAATTTACATCTCAAATGGACACATTTGCTAACAAATTCAGTAGGATTTAAAGAAAGAGGGTATTATAAATTTATGAACAAATGATCAGTTGCATTAAGGCTCCAAGTGTTTTTACAATGATAAGTAATCAAATCCAAAACTTGCCTAGTATTTAGTTTTTACACAATTTAGGAGAGGAAATGAAATACATTGGAAAAAAAAGACCAAAAAAATCCTTCAACAAGAAAGACAGACTATGCGGCAAATTTCAACTAGCAAGAGTGTTAGGTGTTAAGGAACAACAACAACAGAATTGGAGTATGAAATCTTACACCTCCCAAACAGTGCCATCAAGTGAATGTCTGTCTCGGTCAAGCATGTGTGCCTCCTCTCCTCTCACAGAACAGAGTGACTTAATCCTGAACCTTCTCAAGGAATTCCTCCACACAAAGGGGTCAATTGTAGGCCACAGAATAACCTTATACATATTTGTCTATTAAATGATTGAGAACTAAATCCACCTGCATGTCTTTACTGGCTTAATTAAGGATACGTGCAATAACTGAAAATAATACCTTCATCCATTCAGTGCACTACACAACAGAAGAGATCAAAATGGACATGCCGATCAAAAGGTTTACTTTAGACAGGAAGCAGCCGGACAGACCATTATTACAAATTAAAGGTATTATATTCAAGTCATTTTTAATCTCTTAAAAAATGAATAACCTTCTCTGCACATTAAATCATTTTTCTCCACAGAAGTAACATTTCTTTTATATCAAAATGCACACATTCCTTCAGCATGCTTCAATTCTTTTACTAGAGGTGGTAGAGAGAGGTCTTTTACTCTCAGTTGTAAGCCAATGTTCTCACCAAGTTTGGACTCTTCTCTCTTTACGTGATATAAATGACTCATCACATATTTAAGTAAAAGCTCTTACATTTAAAAAATGATAATTCACAAACTGATTCTGCACAATAATCTTATCTCCTGAATCTCATTTTACTGCACTAAAATTCTTACTGGCATTCTATAGTTAATAATTTCTATAATAACAAATGCTGCTTTATGTCCAGTCACTATACTTGGTAAATATAAGATAAATTCACCCTCACTTTCTAATAATAACTAAATTAGCATTCTAATTCTGGAACTTTTTACTTTTAAGAACTTAAAATATCATGTATTAAAATATCAATCTTGATGTTTTAAAATGGACATCAAATTTAGGATTAGTATAGTGAAGTATAAACAGAAAGGTCCCTTGAGACACTGGTGTGAAACCTGCAGCTCATTGATTTTGTTCTTGATAATATGCTATTAAATTGGCGAACATGCTGACCTTGTGTGCAAAGGCAGAATTGTGCATAAGCAACAAAAAGTTAAAAAACAGCTTCAAAATGACTGTTTAAAACTGTAGGCTACAAAACCTTAAAATACAGACAAGCATTCCATAGTTTATTTAAAATTGGCAACCACAATTTAACAAGCTATTCTAACAAATGATTAGCATAGCATGTGCTTTTCTTTAGCCATCAATTATGACACAGGGTAATGCAGGGCACAACTTAAGTGTCAAATTACAATATGCTATACAAAACCACTTTGCAACACAGCTTTCTGTTTGCTTAGCAATTACTACAGAGCACACTGCTTTTCATGACAGGAATTGGTCAGAACTGTTTATAAGAACTACCACAAATGTTTATATATTATAAAGAATAAGTTGACAATTTCATAAAATTTTTCTTTAACCTTTGATAAAATGGCTGAGTTATCTTCTGTTGGTTTAAAACTGTGCATACAACCAAAATGGTCTGGGTCTTTTTAAAAAAAAAAATAAGATTCTTTCATGGTATGTGACAAAAGTAGAATAGTACTTTTTTAAGACCGAAGTATGAAAAGTCTAAATTTGTCCACTAAGAAAATATATAACTTTTATTATTTGAACTGCTGGTGGAGTAAAAATCTAAATTAGTGGAATCTGTAATCATTCTGAAGACAGAGCAACAGATCTCTTTATAATCCTCAATGAGACAAACATGGATTTAAATGCAAAATAAACTAGTGGAATTTCAGAAAATTGTTTCAGGTTGTAATTTTCACATGGCAATCACTGTTTCATATATTTGATCTATCAGTCGTGACGATGAATAAAGGTTATCTGTCTTAATTGTAGGACCATCCCTTAATTCATAAAACTCTTATGTGAATAAATACTTAATGAGAAAAGGGAAAAAAAATACACAAAACAGTTTTTATGCTGTTTTTTCCGTTCTGCTGCTGTCCTTTCTCCTGCATTTGCCTAAAGGCTCTCAGTAAATTACACTCCCAGTAAATGACTGTAATTTACCCGTTGAATTCCCTTGTTCAGGAAAAGCACAAAAACACATTCCAGCATTTCCACAGCTCAAATTTACCATTCGGGATGTCAAGAACAATCCATGGGCAGTAATTTGAAACTGTTTGAACCTTCAAATGAGGGAAATTAGAAATGTTTTGAGAGCTAAGATTTTCACTGAGGAGATAAAAACCTGATAAAAATCTCTAACTGTTCTGTTCCTTTCTTCCCCCTCCCACATCAGGGGCAGAGGCCTAAAAACTATTCCACAGTGGGTTTTGAGACAGTGCTATAGAATATAGTATTAATAACATAAGTGAAATCTACATTTACTAGGTTAATTTTTAATGATAATACACACTACATTAATGTCATGCTTCATGTTAAAAACATAGATCCTGCTATGCACATTTCTATCACAACTATCTCCCTGTACACTATCTACCTGACCATTACTCAAAATAACTTCCCCTAGTACAACTTATACAAGCAAAGTTATAAAGACTCAGGGCCTCAAGGATACCCAGCAGTCACTGTTAAAATTATTTGTATAAACAAGAACAAAGACCTTCTATTTAGTTATGTTTCAATACAGAGAAATCCCATGCACAAAGAAATGTAAACATTTACATGGGCCAAACTTGAATTGTATCACTTAATATTTTAATATGTAACACAGGCCAACATATAGAATAAACCAGTATAATCCTCAGTGTAAACACTTCCTCACTGCTCTAAGACACACACACACACACACACACACACACACACACACGCACACACACCCTAGAGTTAAGAACATTCAATAACCAAAACAGCCTATTTCACTCTGTCTAAAGGCAGGTTTTCATATGGCAAAATGGTTATAAATCCTCATTATCCTAAATAAAATTACAGCACTTTAAACATTTCCAGGGAGAACATTCTCTCTTCTAAACAACTACCTTAGCGAGTAATAGGAAGCAATATGGTTGCACTTGTGTCACAGTTGGAAGCCTTTTTAAACTGTCGCCCTGCTAGCAAACCGATTCTACATATTAAAATGAATGTGTTGCTTATTTCAAGGGGAAAAATCATTTATAAAATCAAGACCATTATTAGGATATTGTGACTTACTTCCTCTTTAAAGTGAACCAGAAGTACAGAAGGCAATAATCTATATATGTTCACATAACCTCACTCTCTATTAGTTTGGCCTTAGAAGAAAAGGTATTCTTGAAAGATGAGGCTTTGCATATTTAACATTTATAACCAAACAGCCTATTGGACCAAATATTTCTGATCACAAATTATATAGGAAAAATACTCTAAACTTCCTTTTTAGTATAAAAGGTGAAACCTTTACAAATGTCTCCAACTAAATTATATATAGACTATTAAAAAAAATACCATGGATGTATTTTTATCTTCGTTAGACTGACAGGCACATCCCTTTCCCAATAGTTGTCTTGGTATCAAGGAGTACTCTAGCTATTAGAATAGCTATCTAATGACTATAACAGATTAATAGTTCAGATAAGTTTAATATCAGACCTAAGCTGTATATGTATGCCCAACTTCCTGTTGTGCCCTGAAGTTCAAAGAGAAAGATGAATGATAAGCATTACCATTCACTGGGCAGATGAAGATGCTTTTCTCATGCTCAAATTTGTATTCGTGAAAAACATGTTGGAACTTAAATAACTTCTCGATATGCTTTTTAACTAGGTATACAATGGCCATGTGATTTTTAAATTCCACACAGATGATGGAAGAAGGTATGTGTTCCCAAATGGGGAACCATAAACATCTCTCACCAGAGATCCGTAGGGCAGTGCTGCTCTCTTTTGAATGGTTGCTTTGCTTGTTTTTAAAACATCCCTTGCAGATTCTTAAGCATTAACTTTGTTAGCATTTAATGTGAATGACTTCAAGTTTTTATAATCTTAGCTTTTTTTACATTTGGAATATGTATTCAGTTCAACGGATATTTCCTGCACAATGTGTACTACCATGCTTAAGTGGGAAAAGCAACTAGTAATAAAGTAATTAACTTCTCAACCAAGACACTATACGTTCTGCTGTTGTTCTTGATTGAAATTTTCTCAAGTTAATTTCTAGACAATTACATTATCTATTTCATAATTGCAAACCTGGATGAATTGTTTCTAAAAGTTGCATCATGTTTCATGCCAACAGAACCTATGAATGCATAAAAGCTCCTGTTTCTGGTGTCACTGTTATCAAGCCAAAAACAATTACACTCATTTGAGTTATAGCAACCAATAAACTTAGATAATCACCATATGCAACACAACATTTTGGCACTTGAACTTAAAACTCTTGTAGACAACTATAGATTGCTTCTAATGCAGAGCACTCTTGTCCTACCCAAGGCTGCCAATAGAAATGCCAAAGCTGCTGAATACTGCGCATCCTAGTAGTGCTGTCAGTAAATGGCACATTCACACAGCCCCCAATCCTCTCTTCCCAGGCATGGTCTTCTCCAGCTGCAGCTTAATTTCCTGTGACTTGCCTAATTACTGTAATTAAGGATTAATTGCCATTAATTATTCACACATAAGCTCATCGCAAATCATGGGGTAAATGTCTTATGAAAGCTGCCATACAAGCCATGTATAAACACACTGGGATGCTTCAGGCAGGCGAATCTATCACTCAGCCCTCAAGCAAATCTCTGTGCTTCTCTTACAAAAACAGCTATAACTCTCAGAAACTCGACAGTCCTTTCAGGTAAGCATTAGGTTACAAAGCATGTTTTCCTGTGGAAGCCACAACGGTTTTATTAGTACTATAAATGCTGTTTTATCTTTCCAACTGCTATTTTTATGTTTCCATTTTTATTCTACAGTGCTCAGTTTAGGACAACCACTTGCTTCAAGGAGGAATGTTTGCAGTTGCTACTTTCCTCCATCACAGTTGGAAATAGTTCAACACAGTTTACAACATATGACCATGCAACTGGGATGGGCATGCTAAAAAAACTCAATGGAAGGCTACACAACTGGGATAGAAATCATTTGATTTTCAGAAGTCACGATTTCTTTCATTGGTGTAAAAAAGCTATAGCACATATTTAGTCACTGCTAGGGTGTTCCTTATAAGGCAGGTTACCAGTTCAGCCACGAAAGTACCACTGACAAGAATGATTGAAAACAGCAAGCAAACAAAATAGCCTCTATAGATTACTTTTGCGTTAGTTGGGTTCCCTGTTTTCATGACAGCATCTGGTATTTTCACAATTACAAAATATAGACATCATTTCTTTGTAAAGCTAGAAAAGAAATTGTTTCTTCCAAATATTTCTGCTAGACCCTGAGCTGATGACAGAACTTCCAAATCTTAGTTCAGAAATTATACTCCTAACACTTCTTTCCAGTTATCTAGGGTTTACCATGTATGAATGGTTTCAAACAGAAGACTTCATTTCAACAACAGAATAAACTATTGTATATGTTAAAAGACTTAAACTACATCAACACTATGTATTATCACTGCCCTAGAAAATTTAAGTCTAAGTAGGCAGAATGTTGTTCTAATTGTTACGTTAGTTCCTTCTGCAGCAAATTAATGCATGAAACATTTTCATTTCGGTACATGTTTGTGTGTCTGAGTTAAACATTTATGTTAATGGACCTTCTGGCAGATTTCTAATGTTTCAAATATTCCTCTAGAACAGTGACTTTTCAAATAAGAGTAAGAGTTCATTCCCCCATTTTCTGCAGTACCTTAAATAGGGGTACAGAGGAACTAAAATAATTTCACAATTTTAAAGTTTAAAATCAACTACTTGAGTAACTACAGACCACATCTACATGCAAGCAAAATACCAACTAAGCTTACAGAGCCACTGGCTATCCAAAATGAAAAAAACTAAATATATACCCTCTACTATCTTAATATCTAATCAATGACATATATTCAAATCACAATTTTGACTAATTCTTAAGAGGAAAAAAATACACCCCATCATTCTTTGGTTCCAACAGATTTAAAGGGTATGCATGATTTCTGCAGTGATCACAGAGTGTGTTTCCAGTACTCTCCAGAACATTCTTTACAAATACCCAGCCACTCACTTAAAGAATAGACCAATGTTAGAAACCAAATAGTTGAAAACACAAAACTAGAGAAGCAGCCCAATTCTTGTGTATTTAACTTCTATTCCTCTCAAAACTAATGAGAGTTGCACAAAGCTTGATAACACTCCTCAGCTGAGACACAAGTCTTTTTCTGTAATATTAGATTTCTAAAACTGGAATAATGTTTACAAAGTCCTCCCTTTTGTCACTGTTGAATTATATATGTAATCCAAAACTGCAGTCTGGAACTTAGTCAATATTTAATGGTGATCATGGATACTCTCAAATCCACCCATTTGGACCACTCCTCTCCCCCAAAAATTTACAGTAGGAGATAAAGACTCCTAAGGATTTATAATTCTAGACTCTTGCATTCCTACTAAAATTAAAACTGCTGTACCTTTAAATCATAATCTGAAAATTTGGAAACTAAGTCACACTACAGAGAAATTCACAAAAATTGATTTTGGTAGCAATGTGTAATTTATTGCAAGTGAAAATGATATAAAATTTAATTTAAATAGTGTTCAGGTTTTATTATCATTGTATTTTAAATTTACCTAAAGTTCAATACTTTAACTTAGCTGTCATTTTACCAACTGATTCCTACGCCCCTGTTCTGGAGTCAGCAGTCAGTTGACACAGAGAGCTGTTAAAATCTACCATCCCAATACATAGCTTTACCATCAATGTCATCTAATTGATACTTCCCTATTTTTGTCACCTTGCCTTGAAGCCAGCTGCCAAGCTCTGCCATGTCACTTTCCATTTATGGACTCCCAAGTCCCTTGATCTGGCTAATTAGGGTTTATGTGTTAATTGGAGTAAATACAAAGATGGGAGTCACAGGCACAAATTTCAAAGCACAGCCATAAATTGAAGAGCTGATAAGCAGGGAGAAGATGCCTTCATGGAACAAGTGTCAAGTTTATTTTATCACTGGAAAGACCCAGAATTTCCTGACAAAGTGACACCTTTAAGTTTTTGAAAAGACTTAATGAGAAGAACAGTAACTAACACATTAAGAATACTGCTCTGTAGCAGAAAAATACACAATACATTTAAATTCAGTTCAAGAAGGCACAGCTCTCTTTTTTGAAAATTCTTGGAAGTGTTTCTATTTAATAAGATAGTTTTTTATTTCTACCTTATTTCACAGAAAAACATACACCTTGCTATTAATATCTAGTAAGAAAAATCTAAAAGAAAATCCAGTATTTGAAAATCCTGAGATGTGATTCAAGTGAGAAAAATGGCATTTTCATTAATATTTTGGATATATTAATACTTTTTCTGCTAAAAGATAACTGTTTGGTTTAGAAATAATTACCACAAATTACAGCAAACAGTTTCTGAATACTATACAGATAAGATTTAGGATACATTTTAGATGCTTATCTCAAATGTCAGTTAAGACTGAAATGACTTGAGAAGGAGTTTGCATGATTTCTGTAGTGACCAGAGAATGTTTTCAACACCCTCCAGAACCTTTGTTACAAAAACATTACTGTCAGTTGGAGACACTGCCTTTTCTAGCATCTGGTGGGGAGGAACAAAGTCAGATAATTAATATGGAAAATAACTGAAAGCGCTGGTAAAGTCTTTCTTTGCTATTTTGCTTTTATAAAAAAAGTTTCAGTCACATTTAGTTGACAAAAATGTAATGGGAGGACTACTTCATCTGTTACAAGTGATCTATCTGTTACAACTACCTGGGATTAGCTGTTAATAATAATAATGACAACAACAGCTACTACTACTACTACTTATGTTTACACAGCACTTTATAGCTTACAAGGAGCTTTTACATATATTACCTGAAGTTATGGTAACTAACAGAAGTTAGGTAGCATATCTAAAATATATATCTAAGGACTTTTCAGAGAAAGTATTTAAATCATTTTCAGGTTCATAATCATTTAGCTACACCAGAACAACTCTACCTTCCAAAAGCATCAATGTAATAATAAAAGTATTGAAAAATAAAATTAATAAGAATAACTAGGGTTCACATCTATGTGGTATTTCTCAAAGGATCTATTTAAGTAGTAGCTTAATATTTATGAAACAGGTACATCAAAAATCCTTCTCTAACAATCTTTTCTTGCCTTTCTTCATGTCCTTTTAATCAACAGAATATGGTTTTCATTCTTCTAATAATTTATAGCTTAGGTTCTACATTTTGAAGGCGCTCCTTAGGTTAACCTCCTGCTTCTGTTTTAGGATTCTAACTTCCTTTAGTATTTTCACCTAATTTGCCACAAGTCTGAAATTAACCAACTCTTTTGAGTAAACAGAAAAAGATTTCAGAATGAATAAAAGATCTTTTTTATGAACCATAATATTAAAAGTGAACCTTAGATATTCATATACCTTCTGATAAAGAATAGAATATCATTACAAAAGCAATATTCTCTAGAAAACTTTTTGACAGCAGTGCTTAAGATTTCTGAAATATGTGAAATACATGACAAATTTCATGTAACTTTTTTCCCAGAAAAAAATTGCTTGCTTCTAGTGATGTATATCAATTTAAGAAATATATTTAAAATTCCTACATAAGAAATAAGTGAAAATATCACATAAAAACATTTGAGACCCACATCACAAATTACATCACTAGCAACTTCGTACAACTTTTTAAACAAAACTATCCTGTAACTTAGTGTGAGGTTTTAACTGAAAACAACCAAGCTAATTTCTACAAATTAACAGATGTCCATGAGAAACAGTAAGAAACAAAGAAATGCATATGTGAACATCATCAGCATCCAAATGAGTTTATTGTAGGACTCTTTAAAGCACATCTGATCTTGGCTCCAGCCTGTAGTCTACCTTTCAACTTGCAAATGACAGTGTCACCAAACACTGTCCTTCCATCAATCAAGCTGGGTCATGAATATACAAAAGGCAGCAGAGAAGCTGGCTACCCCCTGCAGTTCAACTTGGCCTAATTATCTAGGCCTTTCTTTTGGTTACAGTCTGAAGGGTATACACCCAGTCAGCTGCTGGGCAGCCGGAGGCCTAATCAAGAGAGGTTATGCATACTGACCCTTATATGGACATCCAATGCAAGTTAAATGTGAGCACCAAATGTCATCTTTCTTATTCATCATTATGAAATTTCCCTCCCCTTTCGAAATACCAATCTGCTGCCATTTTCAGACACTCCTCTTACCCCCCTCCAAGCTGTCATTTCACTGTGCTTGCTGCCAGTTGAGTGAATTAGCATTCTAACTGATGTGCTGCTCTTCTCAGACAAATCCTTGAGCTGCGTTAACTAATGACTTCTCTCCAGAAAAAGGAACTGATAGTCAACCATTGATAAAAGAGAGTCCATTTCCACAAATCACAAACAATTTGCCATAATGGTGGCAAAATCAGTAAGAGTTACTATGGTTGTCCACTTTCCCTTGTGTCTTTCTCTCATTCCACTACCAAGAAACAGCCATCACCACTGAATGGAATACAAAGCTGCTAACTAGTCAGCTGCAGTTCGGTATGATGATGAACTCTAAGTAAGACAATATATTAACCAAAGCATTGGTGGGATGGAAAGAAGGTAAACAATGAAAAGCCATCCATATTAATCAAACTGAGGATGCATCTGATAAGACAACAAACTGCCCCAGTGCCCAGTGCCATTCTCTGCACATAATAGGTGTTCAATAGTTGTTCTCAATGATGATGTCAACACTGGTGATACAGAAGATCAAATATAATGTAGCTAAGGCCACAACTAGGACTATGCTGTGGAAATGGAAAGACAGGTATGGATTTTGCAAATGTTATGGAGCATGATATGTAAAAGTGGAAGATGGGAATAAAAGAAGATCCTATGTTTAAAGCAGAGGGGATATAAAAGATAGAATACATTAGTAAAGAGAAAACTGAGAAAAATAGATTTTATGGGCTTTACTTATATATAACTTAATTTCTCTATGTTTTAACACATTTATGTAGTTCCTTGACATATACACAAAAGAGGTAATGCCATCTGATATGGCAGAAGTTAATACAATAACTTACAGTTCTGCAAGTCCTAGAAGAAGTGCTAGAAAGTCATATCTAGCTGAAATTGCAACTCCAAATACATTTTGCTAAAACAGGTGGGGGATGGGATGGGAATCAGAGAAGGCTTACTTTATGAAGAGAAAAGAATCTTTCATGATCAAATATGGAAGGTTCAATTATTACACCACCCTGATTAGTTTATAAAGTCAATATGCATTCATTCAACAAATGTTTACTAAAATCCTTCTATATGCCAGTCACATAGGAACTGTGAAAGAGTCTCTAGGGGACAGAGAAATATGTATGACATGACATGTCCTCAAGCTGTTAATAATCTCACTAGAAAGACAGACATGCACATAAAAAGAGTAAAATAACAACACCAAATTTAAATATAATGTAGTTGCAATATAGACTAGAAACAATATTGTATTCTTTAACATTCTTAAACAAAAAATTGATATTGTTAAATAATAAAATAATAAGTGGCACACAAATAAAAGGCAAGTGAGTGATACAGAAGATAAGTTCTCTGATTCAGATAAGGGAGGTATCCTAAAGGAGGTACATAGCATATGGGGTAAGGAAAGCTCTGAAAAGTGACCTCCCTTGAAAGTACAATATGGAAAATGGTATAAGAACATTTTTTGTATTAAAAAAAAATTACACCATGAGGAGGAAATTAATCAAGTGTCCTTGAAGAACGAAAACAGACTGGTCTGACCAGGACAGAAAGTTTTTGCAGGGGAGTGGTAGAAGCTAAGCCCTCTCTGAGTCTCTAAACTGAGTTAAGGGTCTTCTATATATGCTTTTCTTCAAAATCGTATACTTTTCCTTTAAAACAAATCAACAAACAAACACTTGTTCTAAGCCCATCTTCCCAGTTCTTTTGAACTTGGACATAGTGCTTTACCTTATTCATCTCTCTATCACCAGCATCTAACAGAGTCCCTGACATATAGTTAGTGCTCAATAAATAGTGGTTGACCTAATTAAAGAATGAAGGTTCAATTTATAAAAAGCCAAGAATTCCAGGCTAAAAAGTTTGAACTTCATCCTAGAGGCAATGGGGAATAATTAAAGGTTTGATTAGCATGACATATGCAGTATCATAGGAAGTTCTATTACCGAAGCAACTTGGCAGCAGAATGGCAAGAATACTGAACCAAGAATTAGAACCAAGAGTTCTGGTTAGGAGGTTACTGGAATAATTTAGGCAAAAGATGATGAAGATCCTGAGAACAGAAAGAAAGGGATAATGCAAGAAATGTTTTTAAGTAGGGCCAACAGGATCTGCCTTCAACTTGAGAAATAACATATACATACTAAATTCAGAGTTGGAATGCCGTTAAATCCAATCCCTCTAGTAAATACTTGACGTTTGATATTTCTACCAAGAGTTTCTTTCCAGCTTCAGCTTGTATAAGAGTTCTCATTACCTCCCAAAACATCTCTAGTTTTGTTAACAGTGGTATTAGTTAGTCCTTATTCTAGTTCAGCCCAAATCTGTTTCCTATAGCTCACTAAGTTTAATTCTGCTCACTGTAAACATAAAAAAGCTCCCTTTTTCACTATATAATAATCTTTCATATAGTTGAAGACTATGAACTGATCCCATCCCCACCAAAGTCTTCTTTGATAGACACAAAACATATACCATTTCCCATAAGTCTTCTCTGAGCATACCATTTTCAAAATCCCTCTTGCAAAGTGGGTCCCAAGGGCATAACATAATAGTTCCAAATACTTGACAAGCATAGAATATATTAGAATTTTACTTCCTTTGCTCTTGTCTTGGGAAAATATATTTAATGTAATGATCAGAAATAAACACAGTTAAGTAAGAATTTAGATGAGAATGGGAATATTACTTCCTCTAGATGAGGCCCTGTAGTTTATTAACAAAAATCAAAATCACCAAATTTTGACAGACACATCATACCACCATCTCCTTTGAACATGTACGTGTTGAGGTTATACAAGATCTGATTTCAATAATCATTTGAGTGCCATCCAAACGCCAAATCTTCTCTTTCAAATCCATCTCTGCCCTTGCCTTCTCTATCTAGGTAGCCCTATTAAGCCTTCAAAAAATATACTTATTTTCAAAGATGTTCAGTATAACATTATTTATAATACTGAAAAGCTAAAGACAACGTAAATATCCTAGAAAATGGAAATGGCTAAGAAAGTAACAATACAGTCATTCAATGTAGTATTATGTAGTCAAAATCATTTATAAAAAAACTGCAAGACGGAAAGCGTTTATATTGTAGTATTAATGAGAAAAACCCACAATATTGTAAAAATAAGTGATCCCAATTATAAAACAAAAATATGCAATGAAAAATGAGGAGACTGGGAAGAACGCAAATTGGTTAGTTACTCTTTTGAAAGGCAATTTAGCAGTATCTATTATAAATATGTACATTCTAGAACCTAGGAGTTCCACGTATCCCAGAGAAACTACAATGCATGGGCCAGAGATACATATGGGTCTTAGTTGTAGCCAAAAGCAGAAGTCTCCTGTTACTTGCTTTTAAAAATCAGCATTCATTTGGGGCCGCCCGGTGGCGCAGCGGTTTAGTCCGCGCTTGGCAGCCCGGGGTTCGCGAGTTCGGATCCCGGGCGCCCGCCGACGCACTGCCTGCCAGCCATGCCGTGGCGGCGTCCCATATAAAGTGGAGGAAGATGGGCACGATGTTAGCCCAGGGCCAGTCTTCCTCAGCAAAAAGGGGAGGATTGGCGATGGATGTTAGCTCAGGGCTGGTCTTCCCCACAAAAAAAAAAAAAAAAAAAAAAAAAAAATCAGCATTCATCTATATTACTTCATGACTGTGTTGTATTCAACTGAGTGAATATAAAATAACTTATGTATTCATTAAGCAATTGAATTTTCCCCTTATTCTATTATAAATAAAGCTGTTATGGACGTTCAAATACACGTCTCTAAATACATATCTGTAAGCTTTTCTCTAGGACATTATACCTAAGAATGGAGCTGCTAGTTTATAGTGTATGCCAATCTTCAACTTGACTAGATATTGCAAAATTATTTCCAGTGTTGTACCAATTTATATTCCCACTAACAATACATGAGAGTTCTAGTTGCTCCACATTCTGGCCAACACTCAAAATTTTAAATTAATTGAGATTCATTTTATGCATTCTATCTTGGTGAACGTTCCATGTGTACTTGAAAAGAATGCATATTCTGCTGTTATGGGTGAGGGAAATGTCAATTAGGTCAAATTGGTTGATAGTGTCGTTCAAGTCTTCTACATCCTGACTGATGTTTCTAATGATAACCCAGTCTTGCATTTATGACTTAAGCTCAACCTGGTCTTGATATATTATATGTCTACGCATTGCTGGACTTAGTTTGGCAACATTTTGTTTAGAATTTTTCTATTTATATCGATGAATGAAACTAGCCTGTCATTTTCCTTTCTTGTTTTGATATCACAATTATATTAGGATTATATAATTAGTTGAAGAGTATACTTCTGTTTGCAACACTGTATAATTTGTATAAGACTGAAAATACCCATTCCTTGAATATTTAGAACTCAGTTGCAAAACCTTCTGGTCCTAATGTTTTCTTTGTGGCAAAATTTAAACTACCGGTTTAATTTATTTAATGGTTATAAGACCAAGTACATTTTCTACATTGTGAGTAAAGTTTGGTCATATGTATATTTCTACTAATATTTCATTCCACCTAAGGTGTTAAATGTATTGACAAGATGTTCATGGGGCTGGCCTGGTGGCATAGTGGTTAAGTTCAGTGCACTCTGTTTCAGCGGCCTGGGTTTGCAGGTTCTGATCCCAGGTGCAGACCTACACCACTCATTAAGCCATGCTGTGGCAGCATCCCACATACAAAAAATAGAGGAAGGTGGGCACAGATGTTAGTTCAGGGACACTCTCCCTCAAGCAAAAAAGAGGAAGATTGGCAACAGGTGTTAGCTCAGGGCCAATCTTCCTCATCAAAAAAAAATTTTTTTAATGTTCATTATATCCTCTTTTCTTTTTAATTTCTGCTGCATGTTTTATCTTGTTTTTCAAATCCAGTATTATTTATCTGTGCTTCTTCCCTCTTTTCCTTCTTTTAAATTTTTTTATTTGTTTTTGTTTATTTGTTTTTGATAAATCTTTGCCAGAAGTTTGTCAATTTTATTAATTTTCAAAGAACAAACTTTGGCTTTGTTGACACTTTCTATCATATCTCTGTTTTATATTTCATTAACTCCTCTTCAAATTTTTATTATTCCTTTTTTCTATTTTCTTTGGATTTATCCAGCTGTTCTTTTAAGCTCTTAAACTGAATTTTAGCTAATTAATTTTAGATCTTTTTAATTTTATAATGTTAACCATTTAACACTAAAAATTAATATAAAGCTTTAAGTTATATTCCATAAGTTTTGCTATAAGTAGTACTTTTATCATTTCAAATCAGTTTAAACTATTTTACAATTTCCATTACAATTTCTTCTTTGACTTAAAAATGATTTAGAAATATTTTTAAATGTCCAAATATTGTATGAGTTATTTTATTTTATTTTTAAGTTCTCTTTTGTTGATTTCTAACCATTGTTTTGTCATAACAGAATAGGGTACCTTTTTTTTTGCTGAGGAAGATTGGCCTTGAGCTAACATCCGTGCCCATCTTCTTCTATTTTGTATGTGGGATGCCACCACAGCATGGCTTGATGACTGGTACGTAGGTCTGTGCCTGGGATTTGAACCTGTGAACCCTGGGCTGCTGAAGCAGAGCGCACAAACTTAATCACTATGCCACTAGGCCAGCCCCAGAATATGGTACTTGTGATGCTGATTCTTTTCAATTGTTGAACTTGATTCATGGTTAAGTTTTCTAAAATGTTCCTATGTATGCTTGAAAAGAATGTGTACTCTGCAGTTGCTGGTGATATATTTTCTACATGTCCACTGAGTCAAGTTTTTTAACTGTATTATTAAACTTTTCTATATATTTACAGAATTCTTTTGCCTGTTCAATCTTTACCCAATAGGGATATGTTAAAATCTCCCACAATGATTTTAAATTTATTTCCCCTTAAAGTTCTGGCAATTTTTGCTTTATATTTTGAAGCTATGTTATTAGGTGTATATAATTTTAGAATTGTTACAATTTTCCTAGCAAATTGAATCATTTATCAATACATAGTGACCCTCTTTATCTCTAGAAATGGTTTTTCAAGTTTATTTTATGTGTTATCATATAGCTATTCCAGCTTTCCTTCTGTTAATAGTTGCTTTTTCCATTGTTTTACCTTTGTCCACTGTTTATCTTTTCCCATTGTTTTACGTTCAACCTTTCTGTGTCCTTTTGTATGAGGTGTGTCTCTTGTAAATAACTAGGTTGTCAGTTTTTTGTTTGTTTGATACTTGTTTATTTAGTACTCTTGATAATCTTTAATCTTTATCTTAACTATTTTTATCTTTTAATCTTTCAAGTCCTTTTACATGTATTATAAGATATATTTGGAATTATGTCTCCCAACTCATTTTATGATTTCTATCTGTCCCACTTCTGTTTCTTCTATTTTTCTCCTTTCTTGCCTTCTTTTGAAATGAATGAGTTCTTGTTTTTTTCTTCCTGCTCCTTCTTCCATTTCATTTTTCGTCTTTTACTAGTCGAAGCTATACAATCTACTTCAAATTTTTTAATAATTACCTTATAAAGCCCATTAATATCAATTTCAGAAACTATTTTTTTTAATTTTAAGGTATATACACAGAAAAATGCTTTTTCACACATACACACAGACACATATGTACAGAAAGACATACAGGTAAATGAATAATTATACAGCAACATCCATGTGACCACCACCTAGGTCAAGAAATATAACTTTGCCACCTTCCCAGAAGCAACCCTGTGCCCCATACCAACCTCAACTCTGTCCTCAGCCTCTAGAGCAGCTCTGTTGGACAGAAATGTAATGAGAGCCACATATGTAGTTTTTAATTTTCTAGTAGCCACAGTTTTTAAAAGTAAAAACAAACAAAACAGGTAAAATTAATTTCAATACATTTTATTTAACCTAATGTATCTAAAATATTATCATTGCAACATGTAATCAATATAAATTTTATTGCGGCATATATATTTTTATAGTACTAACTCTTTGAAATTTGAGATGTATTTTACACTTACAGCATATCTCAATTCAGCGTAGTCAACATTTCAAGTACTCCATCAGATACGTGGCCAGGGACTACCTTACTGAAGCTCTGTTCTAGAGGTAATCACTATCCTGACTTTTGTGATAAAGCTGTTCTTTACTTGTTTCTTCAGTATTCTTAGTATTTTTAAAAATAATATTATCATCTGTGCAGCCCCAAAAATATAGCTCCATTTTTTCTGTTTTTGAATTTTTATATAAATGGAATCATACTATATGTTTTCTTTTATGTCTTGCTTCTTTTATTCAACATTATGTGTGTGATATTCATCTATGTTCTTGAATGTAGCAATAGTTCATTCAGATTCATTGCTGTATGGTTCTATCATCAACATAAACCCCAATTTATTTATCCATTTTATTACTGATAGACATTTGAGATGTTTCCAGTTTTTAGCTATTGTTTACAAAAATGCTTTAAACAACTTTGAGGTCTCTGGATACATGCAAGTTTTCAAGACTTTATACCTAGAAGTGGAGTTGCTGACTTGTAGGATAGATACACACACTCTCAATCTTACTAAGTAATGACAAAAACTATTTTCCAAGCTGATTATGCCAATTTACATACTCACCAGTGATTAAAAGTTCCTGTTGCTCCACATCTTCACCAAAACTTGGTATTATAAGACTTTCTAATTTTTACTAATCTTGGGGAAGTAAACGACATCTCACTGGGGTTGTAATTTGTATTTCCTTGCTTATCAAAATCTGTATCCTTGGTCCAAACAATAAAAGGACCTCACAATGCTTTAATCTGATCATAGCCTCTCAACTTACATTCAATTGAAGCTATCTTGATTTTTAATCCCCCCAAATTAGGTATTATTATTTTACATAATCAATACTTGTTATAATTACCAACAAATTTTTTGCTTTCCTTTCTTACTATTCTTGCTTCTCAGACATTCCTTTTGGGGATTTTTTTTCTTCTTCTTCTTAAAATATATCATTTAGAAATTCTTTTGGTGGAACTCTATAGCTACTGAACACTTTCAGTTTTATGTCTGAAAACACTGTTACTTTGCCCATGCTCCAGATATGTTCAATGGATAGACAGTTCTAGGTTGACAATTCTAGTTATTTACTCTCAGCACTTTGAAGTTATTTCATTGTCTTCTGGCTTCGATTGCTCCTGTTGAGAAGTTAGCTGTGTTTATCCATTGTTCCTTTTTTCTCTGGCTGATTTCAAGATCTTTTTTTTTTAATCTTTGGGGATCTGCAGTTTTATTGTGGTATGTGTCAGTGAGGCTATCTTTCCATTTACCCCACTTAGAATTCACTGGGCTACCTAAATCTGAATATTTGTATCTCATCAATTCTGACACATTCTTAGCTAAATATCTTTTTGAATATTGCTTCTTCTTCAATCTTCCTATTCTTTACTTCTGGAACTATGGATTGAATGTGTGTTGGGCCTTCTTACTCTAGCCTCTTAACCCCTTTTTCATATTTTCTATTCCTTCTCTGTGCTGCATTCTGGGTAATTTCTTCATATCTATCTTCTATTTCATTAATTCTCTCCTTAAGCCATGTTTAATCTAAGAATTTTCTTTGTATTCAAATGTCTTGTTAATTTTAATGGTGGCTTGTTTTCTTTCAATCTTTAACTTCTTAAACATAGTCATTTTATTTGCTGTATCTCATCCTACTAATACCTCCAGTCTTTGTGAGCCTGAATTGTGAGCCATGATTATGCTAATTCATAATCATGGTGGCTTTTTTTACTCAGGTATTTCATTTTTTTCTTTTTAAATTGTGAACCCAAATCCCTCAAAAACTCATCTGTGTGAATTCTGCGACACCCATGCGTAAAATGCTTTCTTGCAGAAAAGATACACATTTTATAGATGCCTAGGAGAACTAATAACTCACTTCGAACTAAATTTTCAGCTTGCAAGCATGCAAGCAGACAATGTGAATTCCATCCCAAAGTCAACTGAATGTAGGCTATGGTTAGGAATTCTCAGGTCCCTCCTATCCAGGGCCAAGGGCAAGTTCACCCTCAGAGTACTCTCCTTTTAAGGGTTCTGGCTTTATGTGAAGATTGCTGATTTTGTCTCTTGGGCTGCACATGGCCCTTTAAAACCTACATTCTAGGTCACTAAGATTGGCAGACACCTCCTTCCCCAACAAATGCCAGCTCCTGCATCTGTGGAATCTCTTTGCCCTTCTTTCTAGCCATTGTTTCCTTACTTCACTCCCAGCTCTGTCATGCTTTGGAAATGAAGTTATTTCTAGCCAGCATTTTAAGTGTTCTATACCAGATGAAGTTTCTCTGCACATTCAATCTACCACATGGCCAGAAATTGAACACAATCTATTTTTTTAAATGTAAATGCATGACCTTAGATTGAAATTAAATAAAATCAATGTAACATCTCTAGTTTTAGTTTTCTTTGTAAAATGGGTATAATAACAGTATCTACCTCATAGAGTTCTTGTGGAAATTAAATTAGAAAATTCATACAAAGTGCTTGGCACAGTGCCTGGGGCACAGGAAGCACGTAAAAATATTGGCAATCATTATCATTATTATAGTTGATTTGGGCCCAAAATTATAATCTATTAAATTCTGTTTTGTTTTTAGAGTCTTGTTTTACTACTGAACATCTATTTCCTCCACCAACATATATCCTGAAAATACACTGCCCATATCTTCTACTTTTCTATCCAAATAATTGATTAAAAAAAAAAACTACTTCAGGCAGGACCAAGGACACATCTCGGGTGAAAGGTCCTAGAGACATCAATCTAGGATGACATTCATCACTTGTATGATTGTTAAACTACATTTCTTAAGCTTGCTTTCAAATTCTTTCATGGTTATATTTTTGTGAAATGATCGAGGAAAATTATGAGATCTCTATAATGGATGTCACAGGATCTTAGATTTGCTACTAGAATTGCTTTGTAATTACATGTAGGTGGTATATCTTGTGTTTACCAAGTATAACCATAAAAATCAATTCACCTCTTTATGGATGAATTATTATAGGGAAAAAGCAAGTAAGACAAAAATTCAGTGGCCTCATCACAAAATTATCAAATTGAGTATTGAGGTATCATATGGAAATCATCAAAGTATAGCTTTGGATACTGTCAAGCAGGAATACTAATATTTTCAAGAAAAGTAATTGTTGACATTTCTGAAATTTTTAAAATTCTTAAATAGAAATATTATGCTATATTAAAGCAAAGTTACAAATAACATCTGCCTTTTAGAACAAAGCATGATCCTGTTAACTAGAAACGAGATATAGAAACTGAAAACGATATATCTGTAAACCTCCTCGGACACAAGGCCCTTAACGAATCCTCTAATAAAATAGCCACGATGATTGCTTCTTTGGTCTCTTGCAGTCTAGGCAGAGAGATATCTTTGTTCACCTACTTTAACCTGTTCTCTAATGGTACTTCTCTTTCCACTAGAATAGAAACTCCACAAAGGCAGCAGATAATTCTAAGTTTCTCGAACAGTGATTAAGACATAGTAAGAACTCGATAAACATTTATTGAATGAATGAATTTAACTTCCAGTTGAGGATGATGCCATATTTTAAACTAAGCCCTGCAAAAAGGTATAAGATAACTAAAGAGATATTTGTAATTAAAGAAAATGTACAGTACATCATAAAACTGATGGAAAAGGCAACATGGAATATTATGTGGCCAAATAAATACGATGTAGAGCTACACTTGCTCATATGGAAAGATGTCCACAGTATATTATTCAGTAAAAGATGTCAGCTATACAATAGCATATCTAACTCATTTTTGAAAAATAATACATATACATAAGTGTTTAGCACTACCTGAAGAGTGGTTATCTCTAAGTAGTGGGAATTTAGGTGATTATTGCTTTTTTGTTTATATTTTTCAATGTTGTTTGAATACTTAAACAATAAGCAAAGGCTATTTTATAATCAGAAGGAAGTAAAGCTATTTTCTTTTTGGGGAAAAAAAAAAACCCAAAACAGGGACAAGCAGGTAAGCGACCACACAACACACTATGTCCTGACACATTCCCTAAGCCTAACTTAACTATGATTCACAGAGGTCTTCTCACATCAACCATTTATGGAAATAGACCATCAGCTAATGACAATTTCACATATTCTTCCATAGGTAAAACTAGACACTCTATCTCTTCCAATTCTCAGCTATTTCACAGAACATCTGATTTAATGTGTTAGTGCCCCAGACAGGTGACATCATCCTCCCATTTATAAAGTGCTTTGGGATCTTTTGAAAAGGGAAATGTTATGTGAAAAAAAATCAGATCAGTTCTTCCTTATTACTCAAAGTCCCTTAAGGGCTATAGGAATGGAGTCCGTGATCATTTAGAGAGGCCAGAAACATCCAGATTACCATTTAAACATAGTAATAATAATTTTATAAATCATACTAAACAGGAATTATTATGGAAAGAAGCTTATATTTTCATCTATCTAATGAAGCATTGCAGATAAGGCTACAATCTATAATTTAGAACAAATACAGTTACAAAGATACTGGAGAAATTCCCTGAGAAACACAATTATTTTCTCTTGGATTATTGAATTTCTTTTCACAAAGATACATGGTTTAGCCCTAATGTAAGTGCATATTCATGTATCAGTAACTGCTCCTGACTCACTCTCCAGGAAACAGAAAACAAAATCTCTTGCTATAAAAGGGACTGAAGTTGGTAAGTTTCCTTGAGCCATCTGTCCTTATAGAAAACAACTTTTCCCCAGAATGACGAAATCAACCAATTGTAAGGATTTCTCTACCATGAAGAGGCTCCAGAGCCAGAAGGTCTGGGTTCAAATCCTGACATGGTCACAAGTTAGCTAGCTTGTGTGGTTGAATACATAGGAAGTACTCAGAACAGCATTAGCACAATAAATGTTGGTATGTATTATTGTCATGCATGTGCAATTGGCAAAAATGAAAGACAAAACTAGCTATATGAGCACAGGCAAGTCATTTAATTTCTCTCAATTTACCCATTTCTAAACAAGAAGTTTTGAACAAATGATGCCTCATGTCTCTCCTAGCTGTGTCCTCCATAATCTAGGAGACGTCAGACAGCCAGACAGTATGCTCTGATAAATGACTCTCAAAATACTTCTCAAAAAAAATGTGTTCTGAGCCAGCACTGATGGCCTAGTGGTTCAAGTTCTGGGCTCACCGCTTCGCGGTCATGGAACCACACCACCTGTCTGTCAATTGCCATGCTGTGGTGGTGGCTCACATAGAAGAACTAGAACAACTTACAACTAGGATATACAACCACGCACTGGGGTTTTGGGGAGGAAAAAAAACAGAAGATTGGCAACAGACGTTAGTTCAGGGTGAATCTTTCCCTGCAAAAAAAAAAAAAAAAAGTGGGGGCGTGTTCTCCTGACACTGGTCCCTCAAGATGCTAATCAAATTAAAAGGGGGGAGCCAAAGTCACATAAGATTAAGAAATGCTGCATATTGTATTATTCTCATGGGGAATCCCAAAGCATATCAGCATTTTAAATGCTCTGAGAAGTTCTATTAAACTTTGTTTAGTCTAGCATTTCTCAAACTCACTTTGACCATGGATAGTTTATTCTTTTCCCATTATCTTTCAGAACATTTGTTCCATGGAACACACTTTTTGGAACACTCTGCACTAGTTTATAAACCACAATCCCCATTTTTACCTGCTGCTTCTCAAGTTCAAACGACAATACCTACTTTGGAACTAAAAAGTTCTTACTGGGGGATTATATGATTAGAAAAAAATATTTTTTTCAAGAAGTGTGATCAGTAGAAACAGAAAAGGAAATAAACACCTGGGCAAAGTTAAATATTAAAAGAACAGAGGAAACTGTATGAGAGAACCATTGTGATGGCTAATGATGTTGAGCATCTTTAAATGTGCTCCCCAGACCATTTTAATAGTCATTTTTCTTTACTGAAACTTTTCTTCCTAATTTGCCCAGTGCACTAACACATATTTGATTGGCCACCAGACTTTCAAACTATCCAAATTCAATCACAGTAGCAGTACTCTGATTGGCTACCTAGAATTCTTTATTTCCTACTGTGCTAATTGTAATGGTCATTAGTACTGTTCTCTGATATCCAGCTCTCCTCTCCCTCGAGGCACATGTTAAGATTGCACTACCTGGCCTCTTGTGGTTGGTTACATGACTATGGCCAAAGATTTGTGAGCGAGAATTATGAACATTTGTTATTTCTGAGCTATAGCCTTTAATTGCGGGTAACACAATATCTTGAAGTTGCTTTACTTCTGGGAAGACAATTGGCAATCTTTGAGAGACGATGGCTGCGCTGTTAGCCTGGGTTCCTATGTGACTACAATGAGCAGAGCCACTAGGAAATAATAAGAAATATATATATTGTCTCTGTGCCAGTTCCTGGCAGAGAGTTCCAAAAAACCCTTGTAATTTCCTAAGTGACAAGAGCACTAGGAGCATCTCTTGCTCTGATATTTGGTCTTTGACCCCAGTCCCTGACACAAGGCTCCTGAACCCTTGTAAATTCCTACATGATAAGAGTACTAGAAGTATATTTTGTTCTAATCGGGTGACTCTGGGTGGGCTCCTGGATGGCTATACTGGATGGGTGCTGGTCACCAGAAGGACCACGCCATGATTAGAAGATTGGAATTTTCAGTCCTGCCCCCCCACTTCTCCAGAGAGGGGAGAGGGACTGGAAATGGAGTCAATAGTTGATCCTATATGATGAAGCCTCCATAAAAATCCCAAAAGTATGGGGTTCAGAGAGCTTCCAGGTTGGTGAATACATCCACACACCAGGGAGGGTGATGTACCCAAACTCCACAGGGACAGAAGCTCCTGCGCTCGGGAACCTCCCAGACCTCACCCATTGTATCTCTTCATCTGACTGTTCATCAGTATCCTTTATCATGTCCTTTAATAAACTGGTAAATGTAAGTAACATTTTCTAAGACACACAGGAGGGAAGACTGGGTGGTTTTTCCTAACACAGACACACAACAGATGTGGTGTTAGAAATAAACCTTTGTTGTCTTAAAGCTATAAAGATTTGGGGGCTGGATGTTACAGCGGTATAACCTAACGGTCTTTTTCAGCAGGGGTTCCACAAGAGAATTAAGCCCCACAGAAAATTATTTGAATGACTCTCTTCTCAGTTCCCCCAAGCACAGTACATAGCTAGTACCATTTCAGCAGAGGAACAACAATAGACCAACCCTAGTTAAGAAGGGCTCACCAAGCTCATCTTTGCTGATATAACACATATTTTCAATGTCTCTATGCTTATACTAGGGAACACTGCTAGAGAAAATAGCAGAACTTGGAAGACTGGGTCTGCTACAAATGCATGCCATGTAATTGTAACTGAGTTACCCAATCCTGCTTAGCAATTCCATCACAAACCTGTGATTACCTTGTACACTGACCATAACAACACATTCCACAGAGCCTGGGTAATGTGGTATCCTGTGGGTTTTGAAATTCCAAAAATACTATTCAAAACTCAGCTCAGACACTTACTAGCTGTGTGATCTCTGGCAGGTCACTTCACTTTTCTGAGCTTCCATTTTCTCATCTATAAAATGGAAGTATTAATAACTACCTGAGAAAATTATACTAAGGAGGTAAGAGTATGTAAAGCACCAAACATAAACACAAAGCTCATGTTAAAGAAACATTAAGTCCCTTCTCAAGTTCCCAACCCCACCTGTCTGAGGTCTTGCAATAGACATGTACTTCATTACCTTCCCTCTGAAGAATACAATGGCAAAGTAAGCAGATATGGTCCCTACCTTCATGGGCCATGGGAAAAAAAATTCCAAATTATTATAAGTCCTATTATGGAAGGAGTCCTAGAATAACAGGAGAGATCTATTCCAGCAAGAGTGGTTAGGAAAGTCTCTCCAAAGAAGTAACATTTAAGCTGAGACTTGAAAGATGAAAAAACATCTAACCATTCTGTCTTATTTTACCGCTTCAGTAACCTTGGCCTATCCCCAACTATCATTTCTCTCTCTTTCTACTGCTCTCCATCACCCTGCATGAGCTACTTGACCTCTGCCTTAGACTTTTCCATGGGCAGAAGGAGTGTCACACAACCTCATTTGACTATCATCTCTAGCTACTCATTTTCTATTTGCCACTATTAAAGATATTTAAAAGAATGGCCAAAGTCTTTCAAAAGCAGGGTTCCCAAAATGGAATATGCATTTGCTTTCTAGAATTAAGTTTTGACTGGAACTTCATTCATTTAAATGTACTGATTTTTTAAAAAGTCATTACTTTCATATCCCCAAAACCCCTTGTTATTGTCCAGATACTGTTTCCTTGTAGTATTATGCTAGCATATATGTATATGATATGCATATGCATAGGCATATAATAGATGGGAAGTAAGCTTTGAAATTGTACCTTAAATGATACCACGGATAAATGAGTAGTACAATGGGTAGACCATGCTTTTTATCAAATGCTTACTGAATGTTCTTATAGTGCTCATAACTTAATATTTCTTTGCCCATTGACTCTAATAATTTCCTCAAGTAATTTATGCAAGCCCCTTTTAAAGTGGGAATATTTCTACGGCAAACTCAGGTCAGCTCCACTCCAAATGACTCCACCTTTTTTGAACGAATATACCTCTCAGGCTCATAACTAAGAAATGCCTATTAGTTTGCAAAGAAAAGATTTTGGCAGGTCATAAAATCCCTTAATTTGCTCATAATGTATTCACATACATTTTTGGTTGAAATATCAAAATGCTATGCAGAGAGATACAGAAATTCATTCTAAGCCACTAAAAATAGCCTTTATTATTTTACTATAGTTTATCATAAACATGTTATAGCTACATTATAAACATGTTTGCATATAGCTAGTAGTTTCACGTGTAAAATTTTGTTCCACCAAGAGTACTATAAATAGGACTGCTTTTAATGGAATGATAATAAAGATAATATCACATGTTTAGGTAATTTTTAAAGACACATTTTTGAAATCTGAATGAAAAAAACAATCTTAAAATATTTGACAGCAGGGGTCAGGTGTGAGAAAGTGTAACATAAATGTTAAAACTTTTGGAAAGGGGGCCGCCCAGTGGCGCAGCGGTTTAGTCCGCGCTTGGCAGCCCGGGGTTCGCGAGTTCGGATCCCGGGCGCCCGCCGACGCACTGCCTGTCAGCCACGCTGTGGCAGCGTCCCATATAAAGTGGAGGAAGATGGGCACGGATGTTAGCCCAGGGCCAGTCTTCCTCAGCAAAAAGGGGAGGATCGGCGACGGATGTTAGCTCAGGGCTGGTCTTCCCCACAAAAAAAAAAAAAACTTTTGGAGAAATGATTAAAGAGGAAGAATGGGGAGAGAAGGAATTTTACCTGTATCTCTGAAGAATTTACAATTTATAACTGCCTATATAATATTTCCTTCCTACATACACTAAAGTCCTCTGAAATGAAAATCCTACTCTGAGGACTCTCAGTTCCCTTGCACTCTGTCACATGTGCTTAATATGATCAAGTTTTGAATGAAGGTGCAGGTGAGGAAGCTAGGTATATCTTCCTAATTTAAAACTACAATCAACTTTCAAGAAATTAAATTGTATACTCTTTTAAAAATCATGGAACATACTGCATGAAGGAATGAATATTACACTGAAATTGAGCAGGTATACCAACCAAAAGCATTTCCAGATGGCAAAGAATTCATTGAAACAAGAATTACAGAAGTATGTTCAAAGCAATATTCTGTCTTTGATAATTTAGAGGCAGCAATGATAACCACTATTTGTACATGACAGTCATATGAAATAATAAACCTTGCTAGCTATAAACATTACCAAATTCTGACACTATTGATTTATTATGTCTAACAGTGACATCAAACCAAACAACTGACAGAAACAATGTTACAGCTTTAAGAGCAGTTTGTCAACGATTAATACTGCCAAACGGGGTTTAGCTTTATGCTGGGACCGCTTGTCTAGCAGTTGTCAATCCAAGCAAAAATTACTACTGCCACACGTCTGCTAACACAGGCCCGAGGCGCCGCTCCGTTAGCCCTCATTACCCCGATCACTGCAAATACAGATGCAAGGCCAGTCCCTATTTAATATGCGTGTTAATTATGCAAATTATTAATTGGGCTGGTGCTTGAGGACTTGTGTTTATGCCCAGATTAGAGTCAATAACTGGATCACACAGCACTCTAAGTCTGACCTGTGACAGAAATAAAGCTGCGCAGAAAGCAACATTTTTCTCATACTCTTCTAGTTCAGAACACTAGCTCTATACACAGTACTTCATGTTGATTCAAAAAGAGGTCCCACAGGGGAGACAGACAAACCACAGAATATATCTTTTATTAATATATTTACTTGTTAATATTCCTTGCCCGATATTGTTCATAATTATTTACAACATTCATTAAATTACTTTACCAAGTCCATTGTTTCTATAGCAAAAATGTTGAATGCACTAAGTGTTAAAATATATTTTTATAGTTATTCTTTTCCAATAAGGCTATGGTTTTGGTCCTATTTATATTACATGTCCATAAAAATTGTATGACATGATATTATGTTGTAAATTTTTTTTTATTTAAAAAAAATCATATAGATTTAAACCTCCAAAGATAGAGAGCAAAGTTATAAGGTTTTTCCAATTAAAATTTACAGCAGACAATGTTGTAAATTTTATACAGTTGTAATGCTTGCTGCAGTTGTACTGAAATGGGAACTATTGATCAGTATGATTTCCCAGGATACATGAAGGGGGAACAAGGTATTGCACAAACAGAAACAAAACTTTCATTTGTAAAGCTTTCTATTAGACTTTAGTGCCCTCATTTGGTTCTAGATGCATCTATCTAAACAGGAAAAAAGTCACATTCTCCCCACAGAATTACAATAAAAGCAAAAACAAAAAACAAACAAGAAAAAAACCACACACAGTTAATCAAAAGTAACATTGTGCCCTAGTAAAAGCAGTTTTGTATACTATCAAGATGATATCTATAATTTGATGAAAGAATAATCATTTGAAGAAATATTTTAAAAAAGAAAAAAAATCATTCCCTTGAAAATGAAAGTAAATCAACATCAGTTAGAAAAACACTAGTAAAGCTTATACTAACAGGAAGCATTAATAATACATTTATAATATTAGAAATACTTTCTATGAATATGTTAAAGTGCTTTATAAATTTTGTAAATGTAAGTTATTAGATTTATAAAGTTTAAGTTATTGGCATAAAGAAAATGAAAAACTTGGTCTGCAAAAATGTATTAATGAAAATGTCACAGGCTCAATATGAAATCAAATATATTAAAGTTGCATCTTCTTGGACTGATTCTCAACTAAAAATAAAACTAAAGTTCTGATTCCATTCTGCCTGGTTTTGTTACAGAGTCTCACTGATGACATCTTCAACTTTTCTTGATCTTATACATAATATACAATGGTTTTAAGTTATTCAACCAATAAAAGAGAGAAGTCAGGTCCAGAGAGCTCCATGCAGATAAGCCAGAAAGATAAAATTAAACTGACTTAGTCACCCAATGTTTGATACAGTCTAGCTCACTGATAATAAAAATATCTACTATTAACTGAGTACCCATTTCCTCATAGCCTCTTTCCATAACATCCTGACAAACAGATATTACTACTTTTTTTACAATGAGAAAACCAAGTCTCAGTAAAGTTCAGTATCTAGTCCAAAGTCATAACTGTAATAAATAGCAAAACTGGGAGTTTGGAACCCAAGGCAACATGACACTAAGACACAAGCTCTTTAAACCCAAGCTATCTTTCAATTGTCCTAAATGACAGTGACTCCAATGCTTATAAGTACAAATGAACATGACTAGGTAAATAGGAAAAGAAAGCAACAACATTTTAGTCTCTTTGGAAAATTTGAGACAACTGAATTAGTTAAAGCTATTTGAATAAGATGCACCAAACACATTCATTCACTGAAAATTATGAAGGTGTATTTAGATAACCAGGGATGAAGAAGTGTTAATTTCTACAATTAATGGCTTTTTCAGTAACAATTTTGCAAATAAAGTTTGAAAGATAATTATTTAAGAAGCAGGGGGTGTCCAATAGCTGAAATTTTTTAATATTAAAAATAAATTCATGATTCAAATGGCAGATCTACCTTGATACAAAGTCCTATCACAGTACTGTGTATGTTTGTGAGTGTGTGTATGTCTATGTATATAGAAGCCAATTAATGTCCCTTGTTTAAATAAATGCACAGTTTTTCATGTTAATGTCCATTTACTAACTAATATTGAGCATTAAAGTACCTACTCTTTAAAATATGGTCTACAAACTTTTTATTTGGGTATTATTTTAATACTCATTTTTTAATTGTGATAATTTATAGGTAACTCAAGAAGCTGATAAGTGATAAGCATTCACTCATAACCAAAAAAAAATTATTTCTAAAAAAAAGGTACATATAAACTCAAATGATCTCAACTTTCATTGGGGATACTTAGCCCTTTTACCCACGTGACTATAATTTTTCAAGTTCAACTTGACAATGAAATTTCATATTATTAAACTTTGCACTTGGATAAATTTGAAGATGGCTTTTCCCACCTAAAATCATCCAAAAGTCTAAATTGTCAGGGGTCCATGTGGCATCCAGGGCTGGGTGTATTTCAGTGTATTCTAAATAAGTATAGTTTTCTAGCAGATGGCTGACCTTGTTTTTATAAAAATGACTGCATTAAAAATCTGGGTTTTACACTATTTTGGACCTTGTCCTCTTGGTGAGAATTTCCACAAAAAGAAAACATTAGGGTAAGAGTATACTTGGGGAAACTACTGTTATTTAGAGATAAATCAGTAAGATTCTAATTTGTCAACATTATTTATGAGTTAATTTTTACACTTCAAGAAATTCTAAATTCATGTCAGAAATGTAATTTAAATTCTGAGGTGTGGTAAAAGATGGTGAAGCACAAAACCAGCAAGCCCAAGGTCAAGGGTGTGACCACTATGTGGGCCAATAAGTCACACACTACACACATTGACTCCACAGGACAATACTCCAAATTGAGAACAAGGAGAATTTACTTAGACACTGAATGATAAGCATATCTTAATAAAATGTTGACCAAAAAATTAAAAACAAAACAATTTCCTTGTCTTATACTAAACTAGAGTAGTAAGTATGCACCAAAGGCCTACTAGGTATTATATGTTAATTAACAACAAAAAAAGTTTGTTAATAGCATTTACAAATTCCTAGGGCAGCGCAATCCAGTCATGCTGTCACTATCAAATATTGTGTTTAGAAGCAGAGGAAAAGTTTCAGAGAAATAACTGGGAAGGGAATATTCTCATAAAGTTATAACAACTATGAATGTAATATTTCCAGGAAAAAAATTAGAATTTTGTTTTATTTTCAATTATAAAATGTTTCATAACAGCATAAAAACAATGTGATAAACTGACCCAAAACAACATCCACCTTCAGTGCTTCTAGAGACTGCACATTATGCAATAGTTTACTCAGAGACTGAACCAACCTCTCCTTGATGTACAATGGTACTAAAAAAGTACACATTCAGAGTGTTTAGAAACTGGAATCTCATTGCACACTACAGTGCTTATTCCAAATCTAGTCAATGATTCTGAAAGCCAAATTGCCCATTTTTAGTGCTGATCAGTTATAACATGGAGAATGTAATAATTTAGATAACCTCCCACATTAACAGCGTGAATTAAAACAGGTAGTAAGAGGCAACATTCTATTATAAAAAGGATGAAAGAAATAGACAATGGAGGGGATCTGATAATGGGAAAAGATAACAAAGACCTAGGATTCTAGCATCTGGCACTAAATGAACTTTTTTGTAAACTGAATGGCGGTTTCCAAAACTGCTCCAAGCATCATTCCTTTGCCAAGGCAGTAAACAGCTTTTATCAGCAATAATGATGGCATAATCCCAGCTAAAAAGGAAAGTAACATATGGCAGCAGCCCTCCAAATACCATCCCGACAAAGTAGGGGGCATTTTTATTACAGCGTCCACTTGCAGAAAATCTGCCAGGCATCTTTCTCTCTTTTTCCTTTTCTTTTTATTTATTTGTTTTTAAATAGGTTATCATCTTCTCTAAACTGAATACCACATTTGGGAATTTTTAACTAATGATTCCTTTTTCTTAAACTCACTCATAGACTTACACAAAGAGACAGACACATCTAATGATGGCTAATAAAATGGAGCTGCCTATTAAAAACAAACAAAAAAAAAAATCAAAAAATTTTTGAAATCTGTAAACTTATAAACGAATGCTTTTAATTCAGGATATTGGTACCTAGCATAATGACTTATACACAGTGATCATCCAAGAAATAATTGATTTCAGAGTATAAGAGTTCTCAAGAAATTCAGATGAAAAAATAATGCGGACACAAAATATTACTTGGTATAAAGCTGATAAACAATGAGCTACAGTACACTGCAAAGAAACATGATCTATAAATGATCTTAATCTCATTTGATATGTGTTAAAATGTCAGACTTCATAATATATAGCTCTGATCAAAACAATCACAGTGAAGTATTTTTTAGCCCAACATACTGTTTATCAATAAAAGTATAAAGGAGGATGTTTCATAAAATATCTTCTAATAGCCTGTGGGTGGACTGGGTGGACTAATGAATCATAAATCCTACCTTGGTTTTCAATGACGAACTTTCTATTTTCATTGACAAGTCAATGGCTGTCTTTTTTACCTAGGCTCTTGATCTTTCCTAATACCTTGGAAATATAATCTGAGAATGAGGAAGACGTAATTTTGATTCAGATTTTAAATGTTACAAAGAACAGATTTGGAAAATTAGTTTACTAATTAAGACAGTAATTATTGTGGCCTATACATTTAACATCTTATTATACACTTAGCCAAATGCAAACCTTTGTCTACTTCAGGCAAATCTATTAGCTGATAGAGGAATCAATGAAAAACTAAAAGAATGTTAATATTTTTGTCATCTCTACCTATAAATATTTTTTCAGGCTGAAAAATGTATCTAATAGCACCACTCAGTGATGTGCACTACAGTTTACCACAGTGTCTATATTTCTGTTGTCAGTTTTACAGTATCTCCCTTCATTAAACCTATCAAGTTTTCCTTTTGATCATGCAACCAAGGCCAGAAGACAGATATCTTCCTGGAACAGAGCAGTCTGCCAAGTCTTTCACAAGACCAGCTTAACCTCCCTATTGATTTTTTCAACACTGCAGCCATTCATTGTTTGTGACATTTGGCTGTTGGCTCTTTAACACCCTTCAACCAAATCAATTTCATATTTTTGTCAATGCTCTGCAAGAGGACGAGTAAAAATAGGAAGAGACTTAGCATGATTTAAAATGTTGATTTTCTCAAACAGTTTTATCTTTAGTTTTTATAAGGCTTATAAACTTAATTCATGTGCTTATTTATACTTCTGTGAAAAACAAGAGGATAAGCATTGTAAATTATAATTTTTCAGTACAGTACTGACCTTATTCTCATTGAATCTTTAAAAATTTCTAATTTTCTTAATGTAAATGAATTCTTATACAATCACATACGAATTGACCAAAGCACTGCTACATGAAAACAATAATGTTTTCTGTGGTTTGGATATTTTAAAAATATGTAAGAAACACTATAAGAGGCAATATACACATCATCATCATCATCACTGTGTTTTCAAAAGACAAAGCATGTCAAAAAAGCACAATTTAGCATTTTGCTCAATCTTAAGTCTGAACTCCCAGGGCACCTTGATCCTAAATGCCATGAACCACCTTCAGGCTGCCAGGTCAAAAACTCCTTTTGACATCAGTTGGAACAACACGTGAAAATCAAAGACACATATGTTCAAAATCGTGCCCAAACTCCCATCATTCAGAAAATTCCGCAGACTCTCATGGATGTAGATGGAGTAAGAACAAAACTCAAAAGACTACGCATTTTCACTTTATTTTTGTTACTAAAATTTTAAGCTACGATTTTATATTAATTACTACCAGGTTGCCTGCTTTTGGTATTAACGATCAAAAGAAATAGAGACTGAAAATCTTGAAATCAAAGTTAGTGATTCACTTAAATATATATTTAAACACTAAAAAAAAAATGAGCTAATGACTTGAAAAGCCTGATGATTCCTTTGGAATCATTATATATTGTCACAAAATGCATATAATACGTAATTCTTCAAAATATACTATAACTTAGTATACCTATAGTTTGCTAGCATATCAATAGATGTTCCAAAAACATCCAAACTGCAGCGTAAGTAAAAATAAAAAAGTTACAAAGGCGATTTTAAGTGTAAGTATTTATCTAGCACATCTAAACCATTAAAAACACCAATTAATAATCTGACAATTCAAAGAGGGTTGATGCAGCCTTTTGGAAATACAGTGCATATATATATTTAGGGTGTTGCCAAAATATAAATAATTATATTTCATCAAATCTAAGACACCACCAGTTGTAAGACTCACCATGAGTTTATGGGCTATTTTTGAGAAAAAAAAATTCTGCCAATTACACCATGACAAGACATTGATTGTTAGAGGCATCCTAATTTCAAAAATGTTAAAATGAGGGGAGGAAATGAATATCTTAGAATCAACGAAACACGGTAATGATGAACTAGAATAACATCTCCTATTGGTTCTTTATGTGTGCCATTTTAAAATATGCACGTAAAATACTGTGACATAGCACTTCCAAAGTCGCTTTGGAACATTAACATGACCTTCTGCCTAACAAACTGACTCCCACACTATCCTTTGACTCCTTATGGATATGCTGCTGTATAAAGTACAACATAATGAATAAAGCACACATGTGGAAACCATATCATATTTGTCGTATCTCCAAATACATCAATTCTGAAAAATTCAGCTAAACAACTAAGAGTCTATGGAACTTCTCCACTGCAATGCTTATGGAAGAAACACTTTGGAATGAGAAGGACTTATATTTGAATAAGGGTCTGCCACTCATTAGTTATGTGATCCTGGGCAAGCTGCTTAACCTCTGAGCCTCAGTCTTTTCATTGATGAAAATATAAATAAGACCTGCCTCTCAGAGGTACTGTGAGAGTTAAATGAGATAAGGTATGTCAAAATTTTTAATAGAGTACCTAGCACTTGTAAATGTTCAATAAATGTTTCTTTCCTTTCTTCTCATTACAAAGCTATTGCAAAACCTGCATTAAAACCATACAAAAGCTAATGAATAGTTGACTCCAGATCAATCTGATATACATACTTAAGATGTTGCTGATGTTGCTTGGAAATCATTATACATTATCAAAGAATGCATATGGCAGCCAGTCACATATGGTTAGATTCACAAGAATATGAAGTTCCGGGGCCGGCCCGGTGGCGTAGCAGTTAAGTTTGAGCGCTCTCCTTCGGGGGCCAGGGTTTGCAGGTTCGGATCCCAGGCATTGACCGACGCACTGCTCGTTAAGCCATGCTGTGGCGGCGTCCCATATAAAGTGGAGGAAGATGGGCACGGATGTTAGGCCAGGGCCAATCTTCCCCAGCAAAAAGAGGAGGATTGGCAATGGATGTTAGGTCAGGACTAATCTTCCTCACCCACACACACAAAAAGAATATGAAGTTCCATAAGGGCAGGAATCTGTTTTGTTCACTGCTGCACCTTTATCATCTCGAACAATGCGTAGCACTTATTAGGCACTCAGTAAATGTTTCTGAATGAATTAAGATTTCAAAGAACTTTTAATTTCCAATACCACGCTAAATTTTAACTTGGTAGCAACTCAAAGAAGACAATGCAGTAAAAGACTATTTTCTCCATCCTAAAAATTACTGAGCATAACAATGTTCATCTCTATAGCAGTAATTCAATAGCAACATTCTAACTAATTCAATAACTATTTATTAAGCATCTACCATCAGAATAGCACAGTCCTAGTTACTGAGGAAAACAACCTAAGTAGTATAAGACATTAAGTCTTGTCTTCATGAGAAGACAAAGTAATAACATGCATGAAACTAGATGTGATCAAGTTTCAAAATGAACTATACAGACAATAATTTTTCCCCTGGAGAACTAAAAATTAAAATAATTTAGAACAAGAAAAAAGAACCAAAATATGGAAGACCGCTGGAATCAAGAGATCATATATGTAATGAGGTGATTTTAGGTGAGTGACCTGCCAATCCAGGAGGACTGATCATTATTCATGAGACAATGTGGAATACTTGAAACACTCTACCCTATGTGAAGTCCACAGATTCCAAACTAGAGATTATTAGCTCTCTAAAGCAAAGGTGGAAATATTTCACTCACGGTAAGTTATACAGGATAAAAGAACACCAATGAACTGGACATGGACAATCAACATGTTAGTCTAGCAATGACTCTAGGTCAGCCTATCCTAGCACCTGTTCAATTCAACATATTTACTGATGCTGCTCTGTGCCAGGCTCTATGTGAAGCATCAGGGTGTATGAAGATAATAAGAAACACACCTATCACAAAAAGCTATTAGAGGAGATAGCACTTAATTTAGATTACAGTGATCTATTTGTGCCTCTGTAATTACAACCATTCTACAGGTTAAATTCATGGATTGAAAGATGGGACAAGATAGTCTACTAGAGAAGATCAAGCCCCTAGACCGTGTTTCGCTCATTTGAACAAATGGTGAGAAAAATAAAGTTACTGTAGAACAAATATATGACCTTTGCGGAAAAGTTGAAAAATACAGAAAAGTATAAAGAAGAAAATATAAAGAATCCTACTTCTACTACTGAGAGGTAGTATTATTAATATACTATAAATTTAATTTAATTTAATATAAATATTTGGTCTTTATTCTTTCAGTATTTTTTTCCCTATATGAAAGAACTTGGGGAAAAAAATCTAAGAACATGTTATACTACTATTTCATAAACTGCTTTATAAATTTAATATTTTGAACACTTTCCATACTATTAGGTATTCTTCTAAAACATGATTTAAAATAATTATATGGAATTCTACCACATGACTATAGCATAATTTAACCACATCACCTATTGTTGGGTTTTTAATTGTTTACAATTTTGTCTTATTAGGAATAATGCTGCAAACGAGATCACTG
>CM062929.1:28923291-28995791 GCA_031878705.1 Tapirus indicus | reverse complement strand
TCCACATTACATAGTAAACGACTTTCTGGAAAAGCATACTGGTTAGGGAATTTCCAAGGCTTTCTGAAAGATTTAGGTACAGAGAGCATAGCAAGCAATCCCTTCAAAAGGATTGAAATAAAAACCACCACGTCCTGCTTCCTGACTAAAGTAGTTACACAATAATAGTAGTTTTTCTGGTTCCTGTAATATGCAAGAAGCAGGTTTTTTTTCCCCAGCAAATTATACTACTAACCATAACCATGTTTAAACCTCACCTATCTGAAAGGCTGATAATATGCTATTGCTAGCCAGTGATCCAGGACGGTCACAGTCAGAGAGAAATGGTGCTGAACCTACTAAACTTCATTACGGTTCAGCGAATGGTACAGCTCCAGGGGATGTTCACATGGCCGACCTTAAGAAAAGTTCAGCCTTTGATCAAGGTTTAGTGTTCCTGGAGTAGCAATGGTACAGGAAAGGGTTTCCATTTTCTGTGCCATAAGGTGCCGGTGTTGATCTTCTTAAAGCCCCAGAGTTTTCTTCCAAGACTGGATTACGCTCAGCAATTAAGGTAATGAACTAGCTGAGGTAAGAAAGCATAATGATCTCTTTTGTCCTTTGAATTCTTATGAACTCCACTCGTTCACAATAGTCTGGCACGCAAAGCTTTTTCAAACCCTGTACTGCTTCAAACTATGTAAAAATGATTACTTCCATTATGCCTTCATGGTTTGACATTTTTAATTTAAACACCTGTAATATTTAAGCATACTTTTCAGAACCAAAATACCCACTCAAAGAATGCTAGCTTACATTCTGATAATATTTTGACATTCTACATAGTATATTTTAATGCCTGAGAAGATAATGTGATGAATCCATTACAAATATATCAAAATATGTATACCTAGGACTTTTTCTTGATTTTTTTGTTTTTAAACACTAAGATTAAAAAAAACACAAAAAAACCTAGTATTCTGGTAGGTAAAACGGTCATTTATAAAGCTTATTGCCAGTGTTAACAGTCTTCAAGTTCAACGTGACCTAAGATATGAAGGCCAAAAAAAAAAAAAATCTAAATTATAACAGAAAACTTCTTTAAAAATACTCTTTATATTATATTTAATGTATTTTTTCCTAACTGAAAACCTCTTTCGGAAAAAGATATTTTTATGTAGAAATTGCATTTTCTAGAATTTATTGTCACTTACTTTTATTTTATAAATATTTTTTTAAAACATCTGGGCACTAGTTTTTACATTTTCTCAAATCTTTGCATGTTATAAACCTTTACCACTGCAGAATTTGCTGCTCTCTGATCTTTCATCTTAACACATTTCCAGCCCCAAATTTCACTTCAATCTCACCTCATCTCTCCATACTACATTAACCCCTGGCAATTGCCTTCCAAATGACCCCATTAAGCTGTAATTGCCTCAGCAGGCCTGCACTTTCGCTTGTAATTCTGTACCTCTCATCTCCCAGACGTTCTCTCAGCATCATTTCATGTTCTGGCTCCCTTCACTGAGCTCAGCTTATGACCTCGCTGCACCATGGCCGAAATGACTACTAAAAGCATAACAGAGACGGAATTCCATTACTTATTTTTAAAAGTTCTCTGGTGCCCTAATGTAATATTCTTTCGGGACTGTTGTCAAGGATACCAAGCACCGGCCATTAAAACCTTTTGTTTTCCAAGGCATTCCGTCTTTTATTAATAAATAAAGATAAAGATAATGTGCATCCAGCCAGTGGAAAGTCAGGGTATGTTTGCAATTTTCTCTCTCTACTCCAACCTTATTCTGCCCATAATGTTTAGGAAATACAGATAATAGAAAAAGCCTTTTAAAAATTCTCCATGTGCCCCATAAGATCACACCAGATCCAAAATAATATAGGTAAGAATTAATTAACATATACATCTAAAGGCTTGAGAACCACTCTTTTTAAAATCTTACGTAAATTACACACTCATATTTAAGTAATCACATGAAGACATTTATGATAGTAGTTTATAAATGAAATGTGCAATCACTCCATGTTAGAATGCAGTCTCTTAAGGGTAACTGAAATTCCCAGTGGATAGTGTCAGAACAGTAGAACCAATAACAAGGAAAACCTTATTAAATTCTCCAGCTAGGCTTGTGGAAATTTTAGGGAAGCTTGTATTCACCAAAGAGAGAAAAAGGAAAAGAAAATATCTTAATATTTTAGGATCAGGAAAGCAGATAAGTCAGTCAAACACCACTAAAAGTGAAAAGGTGAAACTTCTTTATCATGAAAGCCAAGGACAGCCTCTGTAAAACTCAGTACAAAGCTAGAATCGACATAAAAATGGAAGGGCTGAATTCTGTACACAAGAAAGACTATTTCTCCCCGGTAAACTAAAAATGAAAATTTGCATCATATTTGACACAAATTCTAAATGCAACACTGGCAAGTTCCAAAATAAGTAAACCAATCAAACAAAAAATCAGCAATTGAAAAAGGCCTTCATGAGAACAATACAATCAAAAAGGCCAAATAGGAGGCAAAGCCCACAAAATTGGTCATGGATGAGGCGCGGCAAGCAAGCCTTCAAATGGAAGTTGCATGCAAAAGAACTCTGGCAACTAATCCCCATAATCTTGGGTCAATATTGACCCGTTTTATCCTAAACTTCAATTGCTCTGGCCTAAAAACTGCCTTGTGCATTTCTTTTTAGTCCTCTCCTACTAATGAGCAGCATTAAGCTAATACACTCTGTTAAGTGCCCCCCAAAAAACATTTTCTTTAACTGAAGCTGCTATTTTCTGGACTAGAACACATTAAATGCAAAATGAAAACATTGGGTGTGTAAATTTCTACTCACTGGAAGGTGGAGAAAGACTGAATGGAGAGGGGTGAATTCCTTTATGCATGTAATAGTTCAGAAAACTGATATGATGTCAACATGAATGTGTTTTACAATAAAATTGGGTGTCAGAGCCAGAATGGATTCACTGTCTCTGCAAGCCAGAGCATGGCCACTGTTGCCTAGAATTGAGTAAAGTTGTCAACTGAACTGATGTTTAGCTTCAGTAAGATGGCCTGAAAGAGAAGAGCTAGCACAAGGAAAACCCGCTGAAGCAACTTTTTGCTTTAAGAAACAGCTTATATTTCTAACCCCATCTTAACGAGGTCAGTGACTTTATCATTTGAAGGCAGAAGATAAATTGAAACTTCATCAAAAAATAAAGATACAAGTGAAAGTCTTTAAAATTAGAGCTTGAGATACAATAAAAGAAAATACATGCTTTCTGAATTATGAATCTCTCAAAAAATCATTTCATATTTCAGATAGGGTATTGTCTTTACTTAAATTTTTCACCTAGATTCTTGTTAACAGTGCACCAAAAACTTCGCTCAAAAGCAAAAGCCCTGAGTCAAACGATTTCTACCCATTTAAATTGTTCCACACTAGACCCATGCTGCAGTTTACTACAGCATTCTTCTGAAATTAACTCCAACATCCAGAACAGTTAAGAGATCAACTTAATCTCCCCTGATTCTGCAACCAGGACAATCAATTCTGCCTACAGTAAGGGAAGCACTGCCCACCCGGAAGCATTCTGAACAAAAGCTGGCTGTACATGCCATAGGCACTGCAAACCCAAGACCAAAACAAGCTGTGCAACAGTAGAGCTATACTCCAGAGACTTCACTGTCTTCCTTCTTCTCTGTCACTGAACAAACTGAGGTAAGACAACACTCTAGGGATGAAATAGCAGAGGAGAAAAAGCAGTGTGGTTATAAATGTCCTGTTGCAACAGTTACATAAAAATCCAGCCATGCATTTCTCTGGTGTCTACCGTATCACAAGTCCAAAGCAAAAAACACAGAACCTAGGGGGTGCTAGATTAACGCAAACAAGAGAATAATCTACATTTCCCCTATCCCCACAGAACCAAGCATTAGCCAAGATTTATTTTAAAAACACTGCCACAACATACTTGAGTTTTCAACGAGAATAAATTTAACTATATGTACTCATCTAATCATCCCAATAGTTTAGCATCTGAGGCTATGGGCTTAGAATTTAGATAGAACTTGGGAACAAGTTCAAGCTCTACTACGTAATGGCTAGGTGATATTGGGCCGTTTACTAACCCTCCCTAGGTCTTAGTTTCCTCATCTGAAAAATAGGAATAATCAAACAAATTACTGTTGATGCATGTAAAGAACCTATCACAGTCCCTAGTATACGGTAGGCACTAATAATGTTAGTACATAATAATGTGATAATTTCTAAATAATAATATAGTTAAATGCTATTTAATAATTGGGTTAGCTTGGTCAACAGATCAAAAACTGTGAGGCTCTATGCAGGCAATAACAGTAACAAAATGAACAACTTAAAATCAAACGAGCAAAAAATCCCACATTTTGGGTTCAAACCCTTTACCTCAACTCTCTTTACAATGTTCTTTCCATGGCAATTCAATTAGAATGACATTCAAAAGAAAGAATAAGGACAAAGAAATAACCCTGTAATATAAATATTTCCAGTCTTTGCCCTTCACCCCACATATACATATAACTTCCCAAAAGGCCACATAGCATATTTTTAAACTAATATTTTTCAAATAAAAATTTCCTTGATATAGAAAGATACAGTACACTACTGTTATCAAATTATAGTCAATGCACCAAGAAGATCAAGGAGTTATGAAAGAGAAATGGCCAATTCTTTAAAGGGAAGAAGAAAAATTTACTTGGAGGTTTAGCTGTCGCTAAGGGAGGTAATGTGTGTTAGGAGTCACTAATAGGCCCCTAAAGCATACACAAGTAATAATATAAAATCTAAGCAGGAAAGACTAGAAGAAAGACATTACCTATTGCTGCACATTGCCTGTAAGAAACAAGTGCTAAAAAAGCCAACATAGGAAGGATAGCACTATTTGCACATGATCAGAACACTATCAAATAACTGCATTGTAAGTGGCATCTAAAACAACATGGACACATTTCCACTGCTTTAAAAGAAAATCCCATCCTGGAAAAATTCCTCCTATTCTAAAGTTGTTTCTATCTACAGAAAAATTTTCTGGAAGACATTTTAAATACCTGCGTAACATTAGACAAGTCACAATTATTTATCTTCACTATCCTCCTTGCTATTCAAGATAAAAAGCCAAAGGACAGGTCTGTGAACACAAAAAGCATAAAAACAATCCCTCTGCCAATACCCATATTTATAAAGAAGCATCTGAATGGCCCACTGTCCAAAGTGCTCCCTGTAGTCCAGAAATGAGCATCACAAGATTGACAGATAACAGAACATTGTACTAGTCTCTTAAAGCTTTTGCTTTATACTAAGAATTTCAAGCCAGCAAAATACTTCAAAATGGCGTATAAATGTATTAGATATCAGGAGTTCATTATTTCAATTTTATAAACAGGAAGGTCACTGAAAAGACAATCTTGGAATGTCTAAGAATCACATGCCAACATTATCCCTTTCTCTTATCCTATCCTCAGGCTTTTCATTTCTCATTGTCCACACAATGTATATACGTGGATATCATACAGTCATCCAAAACTAAACACATCCAAAACATCTTCCCTAATTCTCCTATCAGAGTCAGCAGGACCAATATGCTCTCTAGTTTCCAAGCTTTTAACTTCCTCATAAATCTTTGGCTTTTCTCTCTCTGTCTCCTCACATTAAATCTTGCTAACTTTTATTGTGCAAGGAAGTTATATCTGTTCATCCAATACTACTGGAGTTTACAACCGAAGTACCTGATAACCAGTGCTTGCCTCTACCCTTAATCTTTCCATTTATCCTTCACTTTCTAAAATCTTGTTTCTCAAAAATTATTTTCCATGTCATCCTTTGGCAAGGGCAGATAAAGAATTTTACAGATAAAATTAGCATTTGTTGAGCATCTATTATATCTCAAGAACTCCTTTGTATTCTCTCACTATCACATTCAGTATCACTGAAGTTAAATGTGAAGTAGGTTACATGTGTTGGGGAGGTGAAAGGCAAAGACAAAGTATTTTTATTAAAGGGTTATTTCTCTATCCTTCCTCTTTCTTTTGAACCTCATTCCAATTGAATTGCCATGAAAAGACATTAATTTACTCAATCTATAGACCTGTAAAAGTGACAGACCTGAATCTGAGTACACGTCTCTTTATATATCATATTACCTCTTGATTCTTCAAACCTACAATAACGAATGAGATTCACTTGGTTCTCACCTCAAAATTATCATTAATAGTAGTAACATATATCTACTGATCACCTACTATGTGCAAGCCACTTGGCTATATGCTTTCAGGCATGATTTCATTTAATCCTCACAACTACTCTCTGAGGTTATGCACTATTATTATCTCCATTTTAGAAATTCAAAAAGTAACACAGAAGGGTTATTAAGTTACTTCTTCAAGGCACCCTAGCTGGGAAATAGTAAAACTGGGACCCAAATTCAGGTCTGTATGACTTCAAAGCCCATATTCTGAACTATTCCTCTCTCATGAGTATTAAGCTCCACCAAAACTCTCCATCTTACCTTGCTGCCTTCACTTTTTCTTCTATCTTGGCAAAAATTTGTCCTCCCTTACATATGACTTCCCTGGAAACTCTAACATTCTCCCCCCAAAATCCATTTCCTTTCCACCTTCAAATTCTACTTTATTCTCTTCATTTCATAAAACCTTCTTAGATTAGTACTATATATTTCTAAGCTAGACAATATACTACCAGCCACCATTCTTGGCCTTTGCTCTTTCCAAATATTTTGTGCTTTGGTACAAAAAGTTAGTGTTATGTATATGTATTTTTGTCACTTGACATTAGCAGAGTCCAGTTTAATCTCATAAAGAACAAAGTACAGCAAGTTTCAATGCTAGCAAATAACAGACTTAATTATATTTATGTAGATAACTTGGTTATATCCTAAGAATGGGATTTGGTAGGAGATTTTTCATATTTTTGCAAAGTATACCCTCCTATCATTTCCCATTTGTAGCCCAAATCTTCTTGTCTACCAAAATACATCTGGAGTTTCTGATGATACTAAGGAGCTGTAAGCTGAGCGTAGGGTAGCAATTGTTCATATAGATGGCAAAAGTTTCTTTAACATTGTGAGAGCACGAACCCATTGTCCAAAGTGTTCTTGGAAAATAAAGGGAAGAGAAAGGAAGAAAGAAAAGATGGTACTTGGGGCTGGTCCGGTGGTGCAGCAGTTTAGTCCGCGCTTGGCAGCCCAGGGTTTGCCAGTTTGGATCCCGGGCGCCTGCCGACGCACTGCCTGTCAGCCATGCAGTGGCGGCGTCCCATATAAAGTAGAGGAAGATGCGCACGGATGTTAGCCCAGGGCCAGTCTTCCTCAGCAAAAAGAGGAAGATTAGCAACGGATGTTAGCTCAGGGCTGGTCTTCCTCACCAAAAAAAAAGAAAGAAAGAAAGAAAAGATGGTACAGTCCGTTTTTCCTTAGAATACCAAATACATGGCATTGATTCTACTATTAGAATGTTTCCATCTACCATTTCAACCAAGCAGCATGCAACCAACCAAGAATGCATACTTTAGTTGTTACTTTTTGGAAAAACTTAACAAAACAAACACCATGAATACTCTTAAGACCTTCATTATTTGGAAAAATAAACTGCAGAATAGCTCAAAATACCCCTTAACTAACCTTCATTATTACCATCTAGATTCCTTTTTTAAGCATATTTTCATTTTAACATTTTTAATATAAGGTCACATAGTTCAAAATGCAAAAAGCACATTTTTAAGTCATTTTCATAGTCCTGAATGCAAACACCCTGTTCTCCTCTGGAGAAAATAATGTCATGTGTTTCTCATGTATGCCTAAAGATATTCTATAAAATATATAATATATGTATATATATACATATGCACAATATATATAGACATACATAAATATATATACACACACAGTAAGTATACATTGCTATTATTTTGCATTTGTTAGATATAGAAGTATTTAAGACCTATACACACCGGTCTATACCCTAATTTTTTAAATTAACATATCTTGGAAACTGGTTCTTTATTAATGCATAAAGAGTGCATAAAGAGCTTCATCATTCTCTTTTACAGGTTATACAGTATTACACTGAATGGGAGAAACATAATTTATTTAACTAGTCCCCTACTAATGAACATTTAGATTATTTTCAAGCTTATACTATTCTAACCAATGCTACAACTATTTTAGAATACACATAAGATTTCTTATATGCAACTACATACAAAGGCTAAATTCCAAGAATTGCAATTGCTGGGTCAAAGGATTATGTACATTTAAAATTTTTTATAGATTTCATAGATTTTTTTTGCCAAATTGCACTCCAAAGAAGGTTATACCAATTTACATTCCCACCAGCAATTTATAAGACTGCTTGTCTCTGTACCACTCTCCATCACACTGTTACCATACTTTTTGATCTCTGCCAATCTAATAGATGAAAAATGGTAGCTCAGCGCAATCTTACTTTGTTTTGACTCTGGAAAGTCAGTAGAATGTAGTGGTTAAGAGTGTCGGTTCTGGGGCTATCTCCTGGCTCTGCCACTCACTTGGCTCTGCATTCACTGTGTGATCACGGTCAGGTAATAACCTATGTGCCTCCAGTTCCTCAGAAGTCAAATGGGGATAATAATACTCCAATTTCAAACATTCTTAAATTAGATGAGTTAATACATACAAAGTGTCTAGAACTGTGCCTTGCACACAGTAAACACTCAATAAATGGTAGTTATTTTTTATCTTCTTTTGAGTACGGCTGGGCAATTTTGTTTGCACATTTAAGTTATTTGTATTGCCTTTTCTGTTAATTGTCTTTTCATATCTTTCATTCATGTTTTATTGGATTAGAATCCAAAATATACAGAACTGCTACAAATCAATAAGAAAAACAGGCAAAGGATGTAAATAGTTCACAAAAAAAGTAAAAACAATTGGTCCATTTAAGTCTTAGCCACTATCACATCAGCATTATCACCTTAAAAATTTGTTGAAAGGTGATGCTTACGGCGTTTTCACTTCCTTTTTCCCTCTCCAGCTACATTTCTGAGTTTCAGGTTCATATATTTTCTTCTCTTATAAAAACTTCCCCAGACTGCTGGTTCTAAAGTCTCCTCCTACCCTAGTTTTAATACGTCATAACACTGGTCATGCTGTGAAATTATTCAATTTATTGACAAATTTATTGTCTGTCTCTCTGCACTTGATTGTATGGTCTTTGAGGGCAGCATACCTGACAGCCACGTTCACTGCTGTACTCCCAGCACCTGGAAGAATGAATCTCTGGCTCAGACAAACCAAGCAGTATTTATCCGATTGATGACACTGTTAAAAGTTAAACTGAAATTGGAGCCCTCATACAGCACGGATGGGGATATAAAATGGTGCAGCCACTTCGGAAAAAAGCCTGGCAATTCCTCAAAGGTTAAACACAGAGTTACCACATGATACAGCAATTCCACTCTAAGGTACATCCAGGAAAATGAAAATATATGTCCACACAAAAACCTGTACACGAATGTTCACAGCAGCTTTACTCATAATAGCCAAAAAAGTGAAACAACTTAAATACTCATCAACTGATGAATGGATAAATAAATAAAATATCCATTAAATGGAAAATTATTCTGCAATAAAAAGAAATGAAATGTTGATACATGCTGCAACATGGAAGAACTTTGAAAACATAATGATAAGCCAATCACAAAAGACCACATATTGTATGATTCCATTGATTTGAAATGTCAAGAATAGGCAAACCTATAGAGACAGAAAGTAGATTAGTGGTTGCCTAGGGCTGGGTGGAAAGGGGAATTGGGAGGAAATGAGTACGAGGCTTCTTTTGGGAGGTGATGAAAATGTTCTAAAATTGATTATTGTGATGGCTGCACAATTCTGTGGATATGCTAAAAAAAATGAATTGTCTACTTTAAGTGGATGAATTGTATGGTATGTGAATTATATCTCAATAGAGCTGTAATTTTAAAAAAGTTAAACTGAACAAAATATAAACTGAATTCTGATGCCTGACAGCCAAGGAATGGAGACATCACTACTATTCTGCTGGAACTGATGAATGAAAATGGGAAGAAAAGAATGGGGGGAGGAAGGGAAGAAAAAAATCCCTTTCTTGAAGTGCTAAAATCATTTTGTTGCCTAAAAAGATTATCCATTCATAGATAATCCAATTTCATTTTTTCTCTGAAAATAGAGGCTGATCTAGAACTGTAAAACATTTGCCTTATTTTCTTTTGTCCAAAGGTCTCCTTATAAACCTCTCTGTGGCAATATGGAATAAGGACTCCACACACCATCATTCTCTAGGCCTAACACTGCTCCTTGGCATAATGCTGAGCCAGGGGAGGACATCAGGAAAAGCTGATGAGTTACAACACTAAGGAGGAGTTCAGGCAGCAGGCAGGACTGCATTCTATTATGCAACATCATTCTAGCACTTTCCTAGGAATCAGGAAGCCACATATATTTTATGGTAGCACATGCTCTGATTCCTTCATCTTTAACGAAGGATAACACAACTTTTAAATATCATCCTCAACCTTTTAAGCTACTGTTTTATATAATAATTTAAGACCCTTTACAGATATCCTATAATCAGTACAAATATTTAAGAGTATTAACCTGAGTTATAGAAGGTTGATTTCTGTCTTGTGCTCTTAACCTAAAACTTTTTGGTTTAAGGTACTGTGCAAGCTGCCTTTGAGAGCCATGTTACAAAAAGTTCCTATAAAGTAAGTACGGCATAAATAGTAAAGGCACAGGCTTTGGAGCCAGATACACCTCAGTATGAATCCAGCATTGTCATTTAATAGCCATGACCTTAGGCAAGTTACTTAACTCTGCTAATCCTCAGTTTTCTAACCTATAAAATTAGGATAATACAAATTTACGGTGGTATTATGAGGATTCAGCAAGAAAACGCAATATTTTTTTTCATTACCAGCACATTCTTGGCATATTGCTGGAACTTATTGCCATAAATACTAATTTCTTCTCCCTATTTGCTCCTCTTCCTAATCAGACCTCAATAATTAGCACCCAAAGATAAAGCTCAAAGGAAATCTTTCTTAAGCCAAGTTGCATGCTAGAGCATCACAGAGGCAATATCATACAGTGGTTAAGATTACACAGACCCTGGAACTTCCAGAAATAAGAACACAGCAGTGTAGGTATTTTTAAAATCTCACCAAATTTCATCATCATAACCAGACAGAGCAATCAGGAAAGAATAAACCCACACATGACATCTTCTACAAAAGTAGGTGTCAAGGAATCCCCCCAAATCCTGGAATATAGATAGGTGTGGCCAAAACCCTCCATTAGCAGCAAGTGGTGATGTCAAAAAGAAGTACAAAAGGGATAGCTATGGAACCCAAAACTCACCAACAAAAAAATCACCCCAAAGGGAAAAGGACCAATGTTATGTGGGATCCTAGGCAAGTGAAGCTAAGAACAACTAATGAGACTGGAAGGAATCCATACAGGCTCCAAGTCACAGTGAAAAACAATCTTAAAAACTGAAGATTAACTAAATGATATAACTGTCTATCAATCTGATCTCGGATATACAATCTGAGGACCCTGCCCCAAAAAACTGCAAAGAAGGCTTTAACTTCATTCAATAGTCTATTGTTATTTTGAAACCATTATAGATACATCATAGAATAAAGAAAATTGGATTTCTAGCAAAGTTAACATAATTTAGTAATTATGTTAACTTTGCTAGAAATCCAATTTTTAGCATAAAGGAGATAGAAGTATAAGATCAAAGAACTTAAGTAAAAATCCCGTAATCTTAAATTTGAATTAGAATTATCAATGGGAACTTACTTTTTTCCTTCTATTTTCCTAAAAGCAAACAACCTAGTAGCAATAAGTACCCATACTATGGTCTTTATATATCATCCTTCAATAAAAAGAACCATAGCTCTTTGGAGAAACGGCAGATTCCCCATCTAATGCAGGGAATATATAAGATGAGCCTGGCATATTTTGTTGTGCCAGAAAGTAAGAAGCTATAATAGCTAATAATGGAGTCTTGTCAAAAGGACACAGGAGCCAGCTAGAAGGGGCTCCCATTGGACAAATGTGAGACAATTACAGCATCAAAAAGTATAATGCCTACAACTGATTAAAACACACTGCACATAAAAAAAAAGCTAACACTTCATAATAACTACTGAAAAAAAAAGAAAAAGAAACAAATCAAAACTTATACACCACTGGAGGATACTAAGGCACTACCTCATTATTCTGGAAATTGATGATTAAAAGGAAAGAATTAAACAATTTATACTGCCTTTCCAGTCTGAATTGTATTTCAGGATAACTGAACAGCCCTAGTGGATCAAATAAAGCTCTTCTAAAGAGTTCTGGCTAATAAATGAGGAAGGAATACCATAACTGGAAATTACCATTTCAACCCCTAAGAAATTCAGTAATTTAAGCACTGATCATCCACGGATGGTAAAACCATTAGGTGAAAGAATGATGAATGAGGAACTTGACAACGAAAGGATCAGGCTGGCACTACCAGAATCCACTGATCAATCTTAGCATTACAAAAAGACAACCAAACTTTATGGCTGATGCGATACAATATGAATCTAATCAAGCCTTTAGATCTAACTTCCAGTCTAGAAGAAATTCAGAGAATAGAGGCATAAATTAAATAATGCCACAAGGAGATAATCAGCAAAATCCAGAATCGGAGGCATTCTACATGATAAACATTCTGCTTTCCTCAACAAATCAATGGTATGGAGAAAAGCGGGGGGTGGGGTATGTTATTCATCTGTTCGAGTTTAAAAGACAGTTAAGAGTCATAACAATCAAAAACAGTGAATGGATATTTTTGCATCCTGATTCAAACAACCCAACTATAAAAAGATATATGTTAGACAATCAGGAAATCTGAATAGATACTAGATGATAATAAAGTCTTGGGGTTTTTTTTGTTTTTTGGTGAGGAAGATTGGCCCTGAGCTAACATCTGTTGCCAATCTTCCTCTTTTTTGGCTTGAGGAAGACTGTTCCTGAGCTAAAATACATACCAATCCTCCTCTATTTTGAATGTAGTATACTGCCACAGCATGGCTTGATGAACGGTGCATAGGTCCGGGCCCGGGATATGAACCTGTGAACCCCAGGCCACCAAAGCAGAGCATGCAAACTTAACCGCTATGCCACTGGGCAGGCCCTAAAGTCTTGTTAATTGAAGAACTTCTTGTTACTTTTGGGAGGTATGATAGTGGCACTGTGGTTTATGTAAGGAAGAAAATATCTTTTTTAAAAGCAAACTTAAGTATTTAGGGATGAAATAACATGGTGTCTGGAATTTGCTTTAAAATATTCTAGCAGGGAAGGGGCTGGCCCCTGTGGCATAGTGGTTAAGTTCAGTGCGCTCCAATTCGGGGGCCCAGATTCCCAGGTTTGGATCCCGGACGCAGACCTGCACCACTCACCAGCCATGCTGTGGCAGCAACTCACATACAAAATAGAGGAACACTGGCACAGGTGTTAGCTCAGGGCTAATCTTCCTCAAACAAAAAGAGGAAGATTGGCAACAGATGTTAGCTCAGTGTGAATCTTCCTCACCAAAAAAAAAAAAAAAAATTCTAGCAGGAAAAAAGTTGTGGGAGGAGAAATGAAACAAGTATAAAATATTGATGGTGGTTAAATCTGGTTGATGTTTATAAAAGAGTTCACTGTACTCTATTTTTTTGTATGTTTGCAAATTTTTATAACAAAAAGTAAAACATACAACCCCCCAAAATACCAAAAAAACCCAAAAAACAAAAAAACCAGTATAAGCTCTAGAACCCGATTGCTAGGGAACTGAATCCTAGCTCTGCCACTTACTAACTGTGTGAATTTGGGCAAGTCATTTAACTTCTTTAAGCATGGTTAAATGGGAGCAATAGCACCCCCATTTATTAAGTTTGAATGAGATAATCCATAGAAAGCAGAGAGAATGTTTTTAGTACATAAGAAAAGTCCAGTAAATGTCAGCCATTGTCATCATTACTATTAGGTGGATTATTATTGTAGAGGATGTAATAGCAAAGGCTCCTGACTAGTTCTTTGTGTAAAGGGCCAATGTTTATTTTTTGTCAAAATTCTTATTTCTTTTTCAAAAACACAAATACACAACACCAAACATCTGTAAATAACTACTTTTCTATTATTCAGCTTTTTGAAAATTAATAAGCACAAATATTACTACTACCAATATAATAGCAAAGAAAGTCAAATGTTTCAAATTTTACACTATTCTTCAATCAAATTTAAGTGACAGTGTTATCTATATTTTCTCTATAATTCAAGATTCTATTTTTAAATTTAAATTTTTTCTAAAATGATACATAAAAGAAATTATATAACTAACACCAAATCCAAGAAACATACAAAGCAATCTTTTTTTCAACTAAAAGCTAAAAATATTTTTCTAGTTTTTAAACAAATAAAATCAGTTTGGTGCTCATAATACATATGCTTTACATAATACAAAAAAGTCCCTTCTGTAAATAAAAAATTATACTGACGTCTACAGAGCTGAGGCAACTGATAAATTTTTCCTTTCACTTTTAATCAGGCTTCCTGTTGTAAGAGCTCAGCAGACAGTGACGCGAGACACTGCCTCCCAACTTCGGTTCACCTTTGCAGTTCCACAAGGGACACCATGTCAAGATTGTTCAGCTTTTTTGATGAGTGCTGCGTGGGTAACTAATGTGTAAATGCAGATACGTATAGAAAGCAGTTTTGACAGTGATGTATTGCAACTGGTTCCAGATGTCGGTAAGGGATGCTTGGCCAGGCATCTGGGGCTCTGCTGCTACAGAGCAGTGTGCCAGGACCAAGCCAATCTTCAAAAGACCATGGCACTTTAATTCTTCAATTAGAATCTTCTTAAAACAATTACTTTGCTTCTCTTCTTTCAGAAAAACATTAAAATATTTCAACTTTGTTGCTTGTTTTTTAAATTTAAGGAAAGAGAGGTTGAAATATTGAGCGTCCTAACAGTTTGGCTGGAAGGAAAACTTCAAAGCAAATTGCTGAGATATTCAAAATGAAGCACATATTCATGTCATAAATGAGAATTTTAACTAAATTGCACCAAAACTTGAATACATACAAAAGTTTAAGCAACCCCTGATTAGCAAAGTAAATGTTGAGATTACTCATCTAATACTAGAATTCCTAAGAAAAGAATGTCAACATTAACATCACACATATATCACAATAATTGTAAATCAAATCATCAAGCTTATCTCTCTCCTTTTGCTGCCTATAAACTTGGCAAGTGTATATTAGCTAAAGAAAATGTACTGCAGTGGCAGTGACTTTGAACTAAATGATAAATTTTGTAATAACATATTTCCAGAATAAAATCCTAGAAAAGAAGGACTGACAAGCAGCATATGAATAAATGAAATTTCTGGTCCACTGGCTAATGAAGTGCAATAAGATGTATACAAAAATTCCGAAGTAGAAATACATTATTACAATCATGCAATGAATAGCCTTTAACCTTTAAAATTGATAAAGTTGCACTTTCTACATGAAAAAATGTTGTAGCACAGCTCCAACATAAGCATTTGGTCTAATGGGAATTTTTTCAAACAACCTGTCTGTCTCCCTCTTTCAATACCAAACTCCCAGCTCCAATCAAAAAAACTCTCAGGGGATCACCTACAGCTACATTCTCTCCATGTGGTTTTGCTATAAGGCATTTTCTCATTGATCAAGGGAACTGCAGAAAGCATGCGTTCTGTTTATCCTAGAACAAAGAAGGTGACTTACATTACTGATTTTCAGTATCAAATCAAAGGTTTTGAAATATTTTTAATAAAGGGCAAACAAATCTGTCAGAAGGATGTTTAGAAATCTATGTTCCTTTTGATTTCCTAATAAATTGAATAAGTTGAACATTCTAAATACATCACAAAACTTTTAATCTGTGAGAGAATCTTGTAGTCAACAACTTGCTGTTATAAATTGTTTAACTATAGCCCAAAGCTCCTATGTTTGGTCTGCTATAACTTGATATGCTAATTAAAAGGTCAAGAGTAGTTTTAAAAACTGACCAATCTTATTTTTCCAGATGGATCATCAAATTTATTTCTAACCTTGCATTTAAATGATCAACCAGTAAAATTTTATTACAGGCTTGGAATACATTATAGAATGGTGCCAGACAGCAGAAGAGCTGTAAAGTATTTACTCTCATCTCCCCTTTTATAGGGTTCTGTTATGACAAATCTTTATTGTGACACACATATCAACACACCACAACTTAAAACAACCTTAATTTTGGTCCTATCCTAAATATGATGGTTTTGATTCCTAATAAATTATGTTCTACAAATAAAAATATAGTTGGAGCATTTCTACATAAACCATTAATTACTCTGAAATGTGGAAAATTTGTCTAGGCAGTACAATTATATATACCAGATCTGGCAGGTCAAAAACAAAATTATTGCCTAGTGAAAATATGGATGCAAGTATTTTAACTAAATGACTTTTGTATTTATCTTGTCAGTTTACAAATAACTCAAAATAAATCCTCTGGACAACAAACTAGTGCTCCCAAAAAAGCAAACTACAAATTACTATATCCAGCAAAAGTCCAAACTTAAAAACTACTGACATCTATATCCAACACACAAAGACATAGTAGACTAAGATCCTAAATGAATTTAGTTTTTGATTCTGAAAAATAAGTGCATAATTCTAGAATAAAGCTACGTATCAAACAGTCTTATTGCTGGTGGCAATGTAAATTGGTATAACCACTTTGGAAAGCAATTTAGCAACATCAAGTAAAGTCGAATACACACATACTCAATAACCCAACATTTCTATTTCTAGTTATACACCTCAGAAATTCTTTCATGTGGACAAGAATATGTGTACAAGCATATTTATAATAGCAAAACTTAGGGAAACAACTTAAGCATCCATCAATAGTGAAATGAATGTGAAGTTTATTTGCGCGATGGACTACCAAGCAGTTAAAACTAATGAAACCGATCCACAGGTATCAAACTGGATACACTCAGAAAACAACAGTGAGTGAAAAGAGCAAGCTACAAAACAATATATACATTATGCGGGGCCGCCCGGTGGCGCAGCGGTTTAGTCCGCGCTTGGCAGCCCGGGGTTCGCGAGTTCGGATCCCAGGCGCCCGCCGACGCACCGCCTGTCTGTCATGCGGTGGCGGCGTCCCATATAAAGTGGAGGAAGATGGGCACGGATGTTAGCCCAGGGCCAGTCTTCCTCAGCAAAAAGGGGAGGATTGGCAACAGATGTTAGCTCAGGGCTGGTCTTCCCCACACACACACACACACAAAATATATATATATATATACATTATGCTATATATTGTGTGTATATATATTATATCACTGCTAAAAATACTATATATTATTTATGAACGTACGTAGCAAGTTTTTGTAAAATTCATATGAGAAGCATATGCACCAACTATAAAATAGGCACTAAGTTTGTGTAGGTAGGAAAGTTAGCAGATGATTGGGAACTGAAGGAATGGGAAATCTTCAACGATATATAACTGATTTTTTAAATAAATATCTAAAGCAGATATGGCAAAATGTTAATATTTATTAAATTCAAAGGAAGGAATATGGATGGCTGTGTACCTGAAATATTTCACAATTAAAAATTAATATGTAAAAATTCCATATACCCTACAGACTCTTTACTTCAGAATTTCTACCAATACCTCATTCAAATACATTCATTTACATACCATGTAATTTTGTTAGGTTAAAAATTATGCCCATGATTAAAGGACAGAGCAATCTATTCTTCCCAATAAGGTCTTCACACAATAAGTTGAACTATCTAAATACTTAGTACTGATATTACCATTATGTTTTTGTAGCATTCATAGATACACTTTCAAACGAAAGATTCCTAATCACCAATGACCCTACATTAATCAGTGAATATTCCAGACAAGCTAGAGTCGCCAATCACTTATAATATCTGACTTTCAATTCTGTCTGAAACTTCACATAAAAACATTTTGAGGAAGGAAGGAAGTTATCCTATATCATTCATGACAAATAACCAAGATATGAGAACAGTAAATAGTATTTGGATTTCAAGTAAGGAAGCATTTTTTTTTTCAAATAAAGAATCCTACAGTTGAGGGCCTGAATAGAACAAAATGGTGGAAGAAGGGTGAATCCACTCTCTGCTTGAGCTGAGACATCTACCCCGTCCTGCCTTCGGACCTGTTCTCAGGCCTTCAGACGTGGGTCTTGGACTGGAACTACACCATCGGCTTTCCTGGATCTACAGCTTGCAGAGGGACTTCTCAGCCTCCAAAACGGAGTGAACCAATCCTTCACAATAAATCTCTTTCTATATACTTAAAAAGAAAATCCTACATATGAAAGATTTGAGCTATGAAAAATTTTAAGGTACATAAAAATCATTCCCAGAAAGAATTTGGTAAGATGGTGGTGAATAAAGGAATTTATTAGGCTACAATCTCTACACATTATATTCAACTTGAGCAGTTTTCTCCCAGAACTAAATGCTCTAACTTTTAGAACTAGTTAAATATTAATGTTATTGCCTTTCTCATTCAAAGATACTATGGTAGAATTGAACTGGTTGAAAACTGCCACCCATAGTTAACATTTAGAAACTGTCTCGCAATGCAAAATTAAATAGATTTACAGGATATTCTAGCAAAGCCCCCAAATCAAATTCTAAAATAAGGGAAGCTACTACATTAAACTTGGTGATACCACAATCATGGATTGATCCTCTAAATGCCAAAACTGAGAGCAAAAAAGACGAAGAAAAATGGATAACTGTTAGCAGTACGGCATATCAGAAGTAAACAGTGATGTTTATTTGCAAAGTGAGAATACTTCCTAAATCAGTGGTTTCCAAGCATGGCCTAGGTACCCCTGGAGCCCATAAGACACCCTAGGGGTCTGGCAAGGTCAAAACTATTTTCGTAATATTGCTAAGACATTGTTGCCCTTCATTCTCTCATTTGTTCACGAGTATACAATGAAGTTTACAAGAGGCTACATGAAACATGATATCACAACAGTTGAATGCAGAGCAGGTATGAGAATCCAGCTGTTGAAGTCAGACATTAAAGAGATTTGCAAAAAATGCAAAACAACATCACTCTTCTAATTTTTCTTCTGGAAACGATGAGTTGTTTTTTTATTTTAAAAATGTTATTTATGTCAAAATGCAATCTGTTTATTATCGTTATTTTTAAATGAACTAATAAAAATTTTTAAATTTCTAATATAGTAAATATCAATAGATATAATCCACGTAAGCAGAAGATCTCTAGGGTTCTCAATAGTTCTTCGTGGTGTGGAAAGGGGTCCTGAAAACATAAAGTTTGAGAACCAATGACCTACATTTTAGAGTTGATATTAATGAGGACTAGAGTATTAAATGAACTAATGCGTGTAAAGCACTTTTCACAAGACATGGCAAACAGTAAGTTCTCAATAAATGGTAGCTACCATTGTTACATTACAACAGCAGGGGCTATATAAAGCAATGTTGAGACCAGGGATTCTTGGGAATTTGTCTCCCATTCTCTAGTAAGCAACAAATATTAAAAAAAATCATTAGTCAAATTTAATTCATCATACAGATTCTAATTAAATTCTATCATAATAGGTCCATATATTATCTTTCTGACCTTGTGAATTTCCTTATAAACTAGGAAGGCCTGCAACAATAGACTTAAAATATACCTTAAAGACTACCATAGAGTTCTCTTTTCCCCTGAGCCGCTAGGAAAACAGCACCAAGAAGCCTAAGTGTCCTGTGCCAAGCACAACAAATTAATGAGGATATTTCTTTCTCATGAATACCTTTGTTGGAAATACAGGATCAATACAGGAACATGGGTAACAAAACTGGAGGGCCCTTGAGCAAGCTTCTGGTCAAGATCCCCGATACAGGCATATCTGGCACACATCCAAACACACCAATAGATACAGGAGACTCACAAACTGAGTAGTTATTTTTCACATTAGAGGTCAAGGAGCTCTCCCACAAAGCCAAACAAAATCGCCCCTGCTTTCTTTCCTTTTTTTTTTTTGCTGAGGAAAATTCACCCTGAGCTAACATCTGTACCAATCTTCCTTTATTTTATATGTGAGTCACCACCACAGGATGGCTGACAAGTGATATAAATCTGCGCCCAGGATCCGAACCCACAAACCCAGGCCACTGAAGCAGAGCGTGCTGAACTCAACCACTATGCCACGGGGCTGGCCCCTTCCCTATTTTCATTTTAGGGTCACTTCTTTATGTTTCATCTTTTATTGATAAAGATAAAAATAAATATAAATTATAAAGAAAAAAACAGTAATAGTATATAGAAACCAAATACTTGGCATCAATCTTTTAAAAATTCTTCAACCCTTTAGCCTTCTTTTCTCTAGTTAAAATATCTCCTAAATCTCTTAATTTTCCCCCACTGGATCCGTAGTTCATTCTCTTAGTCATTCTTTTCTACCTTCTAAACTCCAAAATAAAAGCATATTGGATCCTTTAAAATTTTTCTTAAAAAAAAGCAGACTGATCCAAAGCATCTACCACAGAAATCTCATCGAGGCACTAATGGACTATTTAGCCTTCTCAAACTTTCTTAGAAACCACTTGATATATCAAATTGTTCCCAGACCTAACATAGAAAACATTCCTTAAAATTATCACCAAAAAAATAAAAGATCTCTCTCCTTAAAAAGGGCCATATTGGGACCAGCCTGGTGGTTAAGTTCACACACTCTGCTTCTGGCGGCCCGGGGTTCACAGGTTCGGATCCTGGGTGCAGACTGATGCACCACTTGTCAGCCATGCCATGGCGGCGTCCCATATAAAGTAGAGGAAGATGGGCACGGATGTTAGCCCAGGGCCAGTCTTCCTCAGCAAAAAGAGGATTGGCAACAGATATTAGCTCAGAGCTAATCTTCCTCACAGAAAAAAAAAGGGGGGGTCCATATTAACATTATATATGTTAAGTTCAGTCTTTTAAAAACTATCTTGGCGGGGCCGCCCGGTGGCTCAGCGGTTTAGTCCGCGCTTGGCAGCCCAGGGTTCGCGAGTTCGGATCCCGGGCACCCGCCGACACACCGCCTGTCTGCCATGCCGAGGCGGCGTCCCATATAAAGTGGAGGAAGATGGGCACGGATGTTAGCCCAGGGCCAGTCTTCCTCAGCAAAAAGGGGAGGATTGGCAACAGATGTTAGCTCAGGGCTGGTCTTCCCCACAAAAAAAAAAAAAAAACTATCTTGGCAACTTAAAAGCAGCATTAAGATGAAAGCAATGAAAAGGATAACGCACAGAGGTACCTAAAATCCATTATCTGAGTAGCATGTACAGGTGAATAAAAGTAAATACACATGGTCATGACAACTTTTTTTATAATCCGTATATTTTTATATACTGCAGTGACTGGGATAAATTTGAAAATGTTAATAATCAGCAGCAATGGTAGGCATTTGCAGAGGGAACCAGAGAATGTTCATTTCCCCTCCCTTTCCCACAACTGTATTTCTGAGTTTAAACATCATAGTGGCTTTACAAAATATGGCTGTACTATGAACTTTCACACAAAAGATACATACTTGGCAAATGGGCAAACACAGGCCGCGAGACTTAATGAATGGTAGTAGTTAATGACAAAGAAAAATTCACATCACTTTTTTTTTAGCTACTTGGCAAAAAAACAATTTAAAAAATCTCACAAATTATACAACTGCTGAGATGGATGATCTATAAAATCCCCAAATTCAACTACTCATTAATGTGTATTTCATTAAATATGAAGTACTGAATTAAGGTTGAGGATGTCACAATGTACTATGTGGAGTTTTAAATAACAATCTAATACAATCAACTTTAACACTGAGATGATACCCTGTATGAATGTATGGGAAAACATTAATATAATATATGCATTTATTAGATTATACAGTCTTTCTTCTACTAGAGTCAAATTACAATCCAAGTTAAACGCAAACATGGTATCTTTTTAAAACCTTTTCTAAACTACTGAAAAATTTTGTTTATAAAAATAATGTCACCTATGAGATCTGAATATAAAGCATGCTTAGGGAAATATCAAGTTTCAACATGAAGATATATATACATTTTAAAGTTTCCAAAGAGATGCTTTCATCTTCAGTAAAATTATTATTATTTAAAATGAAAAAACACATCTAGATAAGAAATGTTTTTAAACTCTGGAGAACAAAAAAAAGAATACCTCCTTTAAAAATAATTTTCAATGATCAGTAAAGAATTTTCCCAGATCTTCTGCACAATAGATTTAGAAGAAAAACACTGTCAAGTCTACTTGTAAGAGCACTCTTTATCCCACCACTAGTGGGGCAAGAGGACAAAGTCCATGCTTTGAAAGCTACTTGGTGCATGTGCTTAGCTAAAAATTATGCACACAAAATTGTTCTAACAAAGGAACAATATATTAGGTTCACAACCATGTTAGCTCTCTGCCACTGTTTATAACCCACCTTTAAATATTAAATTTTAATTTTACTTATTTAGGAAAAATTACATAATTCTTCATAGCACAGTTTAAAAATAACTCCTCTATTAATGCAGGCCCTTTATTTAATCACAGGCTAATTTACTCCTGACAGAAAGTAAATTCCACTATTTTCTGTGAGGCTTTATGAAATTGCCATCATTTTTAATTAATTCTTAATTAAAATATATTACACCACAGCTTCTACCCATCTCTCTTGATATTCTAACATAATCAATTCAAGACCATTTACATATCATTAATTAAAAGCCTTCCTCTCTCATCCTTAAAATCATAATGAGGCTCTATTTCTCATTAGCAGCCTTTAAGGGATAAAATAACAATAGAGTCAGCAATGAATGGTAATTTTAAAAAAATAATAATTTATTCCTTTAAAAACTATATAGTGGACAGTGTGATTTTCAAAATTTCTCAACTTTGGGGAATTCCTGAATTCTTTCTCTATGTTTTTCAACAACATAGAACAACAATTGACTATAATTTGAAACTAATCTCCAAATGAGATAAAAATAAATAAGAAACAGTAGTATCTTTGAAACCAGAGAAAACCGAATAGATTTCTGTATCTGAACAATGATGAGCATTACCATGAATGCTACAAACAAGTTAGTTACTACAAAAGAGAGAAAATAAAACAATTAACATTACCTTGTCTTCATTTCCATCTTTTTAAACTGTCCTAAATTTTCAGAAATGAAATCCTCTATAGGATATAGGAATCCTTTGCTTTTAAAAGAATTCTTTCTTTCAACTAAAAGTCTGTTGATATCTTTTAAGTCTTAAGATATAATTAGAAAAATATAATTGAGACTTCTATCCCTATGCATTTCTTACTAGCTCACCACTGTCAGAATGAAGTATCTGTGGTTACATGAAGAACTGACACAGAGAAGCTAGTAGGAAGTTCCATAATTAAACTCCAGAGCTATGATATGTTTTACACATCCGTAAATGAGCTGTGATATATGCTGGCACTATAAAAAGTTATCATTTATTGGTAATGAAAGGTAAAAATTAACCACCTATTCAATGATTTTACCTCTTCTGGAGGCTTTAAAGCCAAATATAGCTTGAGAGAAGATTTATAGTAACTCATGACTTTTAACCCACAGTTTTCAATATTTTGGCTGTAAGTTACGAAATTAATACAACCCCAACTATGATTACTTTTATGATTAGTGTAAAATAAAATTTCATTGCTTTTCTTTCACTTCAAGCAACTGCAGTGTTATAGCCTTCTGCAATACTCCAAAAAAAAAAAAAGACTGACTTAAACCTTAATTTGTTACATTTTTCAGTTTATTATTCACAATTATATTTCAAAGCCAAATTATGAACACAAATAGGAACCAAGTGAGTATCAAAATGTGACCAAAAAAATAATACCACATAATAGAGGCAAAATAAAATCAGACTCATGTCTTGGAAATTTTATGCAGACTTATTGTCACCAGCATTAACTATATCTAGGTGCTTCATATCAGGCAAATCAGATTTATATCACTGTCTTCTGTCAAATGCAGGTGCTCCACCACAACTTGTCAAGACAGCCTGTCTGAATCTTCACACGTCAGACAGAATCACAGCACTTGGTGTTTTGGTCTGTTGACAGCAATTTATTTTGATGTGTTGTCACAATACGAAATTCTTCAGTGCTCTGCACCATGGTGCCAGTAAGTCCCACTATACTTTTTCTACTGCCAGATGCTACAGGTATAGTGAGGAGAGAGGACAAAGTTCTGCCTTACTTTTAAAACCCCCTTATTAAAGCTCTAAGTAGTTAATTTAAAAGTGAAAAGGAGTGCTAAACAGAAGCAAACATTTCCCGACCTTCCTTAATCCCAGCATCCCACATCCTGTTTAACTCCACAACCAAATCATCTGCGTGAAGTAGAGCCAAACAGCCTGTCAGGAACAACCAGGGACTTTAAAAATCCTGCGAGTCAAAAATCAGAGTACAGTAGTCCATCCGGAGACTAAACGACAGCTTGGGCTACACATCGGTGTGGTCAATTGTTTTCTCAGCTCTTTCTCAGGGCTAGTTTCAACCCACAGTAAAAACTTCAATTCAGTACAGTGCAAACATTTCTTATGTACCTATGTGTAAAGCCAGGAACTAGGGGACACAGGAGAATGAGATGATGAATGGGAATAGATTTCTTTCTTGGGTTTTTTAAAATACATTTTCCAGAAATCTGTACAAATTCCACATTAATCCTCCAAGAATGTAAAATACGACTTATGCAGGAAATACAAAAAAGACAACTAATTAAATGTGGCAGAAGAAAAGATAATATTCACAAAAAAGCTCAGAAAAGTTTTAAACGTTGTAAGCTTTTCCTATTTTATATTTTAACTTTTCATATTAAAAGCTTCTATCTAAAATCACTTTAAAAATAGACAGTACAGGGTTATACAAGATATATTTATTTCAATTCATAAATAAAGATTTGTTGATATCTACATCTAAACCTTTTTCTTATAAGCTATTTCCACATAGTTCAATTACTCTATTACAGCTGGAGTCAAAAATTTTAAATTAAAAAATAAAGATCAACATTCTCTTGAAAAATTAAAAAGTACAAAATTTGCTTTAGATTTGAAATTATATATTGGAAAATTCTAGATTAAAAAAAGTTCTTGTTGGGGCCAGCCTGGTGGCATAGTGGTTAAGTTCACATGCTCCAATTCAGTGGCCCGGGGTTCACAGATTTGGATCCCAGGCACGGACCTACGCACCGCTTATCAAGCCATGCTGTGGCAGATGTCCCACATATAAAGTAGAGGAAGATGGCACAGATGTTAGCCCAGGGCCAATCTTCCTCAGTAAAAAGAGGAGGACTGGCAATAGATGTTAGCTCAGGGCTAATCTTCTTCATACACAAAAAAGTTTTGCCAAATTGATAACATTTTCAACAAATGAGTAGTATATGCAATGGACCCAAATAATAAAATTCCTCTTGTGGACTCGTGAATTCCTCTTTAGACTTGTGAATAACAAGTCTAAGCACAATTTAATAATCAAGTATGGCTATGTAATAACAAGTATGTAAGGTTCATTTTCAAACTTCATAACTTAACTATAAGAAATTATTTTATATTTATGAGCAGGGACTCTGGTAATACTTATCATCTACAGTTGGTGCACATCATAGTCATAAGAATTTATCTCCAAGGAATCCCAGTATAATGTTGTTTAATCTAACAATCTTTGCATCTTCTCTGTGAGGTAAGTGGGCGGTAAAGCAAATGATATTTTTTTAAACTTTGTAAAACAAGAAAAATAAGACAAAAGACTTAGTAGTGAGTTGGAATCAAAGCTGAACAAAGACTCCCAAACTTAAAACGACTCCATTAAATTATATGCTATGAGTTCTTAAATTAGGCAAGTTTAGTAGAGCTGCCTTTTGGCACAACTCTAGAAGGCACCATTCACATAGTATTTTATAAATGGTGCAACCTGGAGTTGTACAACTCAACAAACCTGAATCTAAAGATAGCCTCAATGATGTTACTGTGTGTGTGTGTATTCCTTCCAGAAAGAGAGGTATATCTATGGCACAAACCCTAGCCTATTCATCTATATGAAGAAGGTTATATCATCACATAAATCCTAAGTATCCTCCAGTCCAACTCCAAGATCTAGAAAAATAAAGCTTTGAACAGTGGTGGAGTACATGGGACACAAATACTCTTGATGAAGATCTGTTGCAGGTTGAAATTTTTTTTTGTGAGGAAGACCAGCCCTGCACTAACATCCGTTGCCAATCCTCCTCTTTTTTGCTGAGGAAGACTGGCCCTGGGCTAACATCCGTGCCCACCTTCCTCTACTTTATATGGGACGCCGCCACACCATAGCTGACAAGCAGTAGGCGCCCGGAGATCTGAACCCACAAACCCCGGGCTGCCAAAGCATGAACTAAACCGCTGCGCCACCAGGCCGGCCCCTGTTGCAGATTGATTTTTACCTAGTAAATAAGTATGACAAGTAAACAATAAATGTGTATGACTCAATATGTGCTGTATCCAGAATGCATGTCTAATCTACTTTAAAGAAACCAGTCACACTGGCACGACCAAACTACCTATATGTGGCCTTTACAGACTGGCACTAATAATACCAGCCAACACAGAACAATTCTTCACTCCAGTTTCATGACTGATTTTGGAAAGAATGGGAAGTAAGTGAAAAATGTTGATTTAAAAAAATAGCTTAACTCTCATTTAACAGGTAAAGAGCAGCTACACATGCACAGACATATTAACCTGCAGAAAAATGAAATCACATAAGAAACCTGGTTTTCTCCCCCAAATATTCAGAAAAGCCCAATCATCTGATAATCTAAAAAACAAGACACTACAAGAAGACAGAGAATAAGAGAGCTGATAAAGAGAGCTCAGATTCTATTTCAAAGCAGATATGGCACAAAGACCATAGAGGGAGAAAGAAAGGAAGAGATGGGGAAGGACTAAAAACTTGAGGACACTGATTACCCTGTACCCAATCAAAAACAGTATAATAAAAACAGAACTAGCTGGACTACGAGTTGGAAGATTTGTGCTCTAATCTTTATCCCAATTCTGCAATTTACTCAGGCAAGTGACCTTCAGTAAATCCCTTACTTAGCCACGCTAATCTTCAATTTCCTAATCTGTAAAACAAGAATAATACATATCCCACCTACATCAAAGGTTGTTATGAGGATTGAACAGATTACGTAAAAGCACTTTGAACAGTATAAAAGCACCATAAAAATATTCAAGAGCAACTTAGGATAATGGAAAAGCAAATATCACTTTTAGATCTTCTGGTTCAAGAGAGCAGACTGAGCATATGTTTTTAATCTCCTCTCTTTCCTTCCAAATTCCCACTGATAGGACAGTAAAGGATATAAATCCACTGAGAAGGGGGTAGGGGCTGCAGGAGAACAGATTTTGATAAATTTTTGGAAGACAAATAGCAAATGAGACTACACTGACAAATACACCATAGTGGAGACCCAAACTAAACAATGAGAAAAAAAAAGTTGCAGTAGAAACGGGAGCCAGTTTTCCCAGCAAAGACTGGGAGATGCTTCAAGCTTGGACAGAGAACAGCAATGGGAAATGGGGCAATAAATTAAAAGAAGATTTGAGTAACACCTGGGCTCTTTGGTCCCTCCCCACACTTTCCATATGTATACTCAGCCACTGCAAAGAACATCATTGGGATAAAGCCAGACCACTATTCTGCAAAAATATTTAAAGTGTAAAATTAAAAGTATAACAGATAGAGGAGGGGATACTAACTTCATCTCATATAATGAAAGTCAAGAAATACAAGCTGATGTTGATGAACTCAAAATTAGAGAATATATTATTTATGTTATAAAAATAACCTATAGCAGAACTAAAAATAATACTATAACGAAACTAGAGAGTAAGAGGAAGAAAGGAGGTAGGAGATATTACAAATCAACCAAATTCCTCACTGTGGAAAAACTATATACATAGTTAAGAAGTGCAATTTAAATTTATGGTGGATAACTAGCAGAAAAACTGAAAACAGAAAGATGAAATGTGCCTTCTTCTAAAGACTGAGACTAGAGAAAGGAAAGATAGAGAAGAGGCTACAGAACTTTTTTCAACTGTGAAAGGGGAATACTTTTATATTAAAATTATTTACTAACTACTTGAAAAATATTCTTTTCAAAATGTATTGACCCAGAAAGTTAGCCTGAGGGACATAAATTCTACCTACCTAGTCTGGTATCTTTCAACCTTTAGAAAAAAAAAGATATAATTTTTCAGGTCTTGAGGAAAAATTATCTTCCTAAGCACAGAAGTAAGGAAAAAGGAATGGAACTGAGAAATAAGGAAGATTTTATGATGAGTTAGAAATGAGGGGCTATAATTCCCTAATCCTTCAGGCTGAAGAATGGCAATAGGGAGTAGTGTTTTCAACCTCAAATTCCTATTCTGGAAGTTGTTAATCGGCTTGAATGGTGGATGGCTTAATTATATAAGGACCACATTAATGTCTCAGAGGAGGGAGAGTGATCTGATAGGAGGTTTTAATTTGAAACACTCTTCATAAAATTAAAAATGAATGCCAAGCTGACTATAATCTGTGCCTCTGTGGAGAAGTAAAAGGCCAATATAGCTACAAGAATACAGTGTGATCAATTGGGCTTTGAGGCCAAATTGATCCAGTACTAGTCAATAATCATGAATGTTATTCACTGGACAGTCAAGAGGAAGTAGTCTCTGTTTCCATTTCAGCTAGTAGGTCTTTCTAAATAGGTTATTTTCAGGCAATTAGAAGAACTGCTTATATATGTGAAAGGAAAATATTTTCAGACTATTCATACCCTCTGGAATTACTCTATGGGACCAAAAATCCTGGGATCCAAGTGTATCTAGGCTACAGCACTAATATTAAATAGAACATCACAGTTTGGGAAAATTTGGATTCATTCTGTTGTGTTCTAGAGTTTTACTAGCAATTTGGCATTCAAAAAAAAGAAGATGGAACAAATTGGCAAGTTCAAATATATATAGTTAAAAGTTAACAACGGTAATAACTCTTTTCAAAGTATACAAAACTACAATAAATAGAGGAAGAACAAGGTCAAATATGAAAGTGTCCATCTTTGAGGGAAAAATTCTATCTGCTAACTTTGATCCGTTCATGGCTTTCTAGGATCCGTGGCTTTCTAGGATCATGGCTTTCTAATGTTTGCTTTAGTTGTTGGACTCTACAGCAGCACTGTCCAAAAAAATTATAATGCAATCCACATACATTATTTTAAATTTCTAGTAGCCAAACTTTAAAAAGCAGAAAGAAACAGATAAAACTAATTTTAATAATACGTTTTAATTTAATATATCCAAAATACTATCATTTCAACATCTAGTCAATATTTAAAAAGACTATTGGGGTGAGCCCTGGGGTGTAGTGGTTAAGTCCCGTGCACTCCGCTTCAGTGGCCCGGGTTCACAGGTTCAGATCCCAGGCGTGGACCTACACCACTCATGAAGCTATGTTGTGGTGGCAACCCACATACAAAACAGAGGAAGACTGGCACAGTTGTTAGCTCAGGGCTAATCTTCCTCAAGCAAAAAAAGAGAAAGATTAGCAACAGATGTTAGCTCAGAGCAAATCTTCCTCACCAAAAAAAAAAAAGACCATTAACAAGATATTTTACATTGTTTTCACTCTTTGAAACTTGGTATGTATTTTACACTTACAGCACATCTCAATTCAAACAAGCCACATTTTAAGTGCTCAATAGCCAGAAGTAGCTAGTGGCTGAGACATTCTCATTTGAGAAATTCTCCTGTCAACTGACAGGTATGACTTAATGGGAGCAAAGGACTCTCAGTTCTCAAGTCAACTGCTGTTTCCTAATATCAAATAGGATCAAGAAGGAGTCTTCTTAGTTGTAGTATAAGAAGCCTTGACTTCTAATGAAAGAGCCAATTGGACTGGTGGAAGGAACACATTTGTTTGCCTCCACTCCTTTCTGAAACCCTACTACAAAGACAATCAAAGGGCAGGGGGACCACATAAACCTGCAAGAACAAAGAGCACGAGAACAGGCAAGAGCCCCACTTTGTTCCCAGAACATTAGGAACCAAGCTTATGCACTTCCCCCACCTTCTTCTCTCCCTTTTTCCTGCCAGAAAATTGGTAGAAACCTCTCAGGGGAACTGACCCGCCTAAGAGACAAAGATCTGACAGCTGGATGTCCACACACCAAACCCATCACCCTACAGTGAAGACTACCAAAATCAAGAAGCTCCACTCATACACAATGAGTTTTCAATTAGCTTTTAACTGTCTGAAGCTTAAATATTCTTCCATTTTCAAGCATTTACTGAGAGCCTACTGTGTGCCAGGCACCATTCTCAACACTAGGGATACAGCAGGGAACAAAACAGAAAAAAGTTCCTCTCTCAAGGAGTTACATTCTAAAAGGAAAATATACAATAAACAAATATAGAATATAGACTAGAAATAGAAATAAAGTAGGGAAGGAGGATAGAGTGTAATGGGAAGGAGGAAGAGGATTGCTGTTTTAACCAGGAAGGTCAGCAATAGTGTCTCTGATGAGGACAGATTTGAGCAGAGGCCAGAAGGAACCACACAGATATCTGGGCAAAGATATTATCTTACATAATCAAAGATATTATCTTTACATATGTAAGATATTATCTTACATAATCACAATACAGTTATCAACTTCAGTAAATTTAACATAATACTTTTATCTAATCTACTGTTTGTACTCCAATTTTGTCAGCTAACCCAATAATGTCCTAGCATTTTATCTCCTCCAGTTCAGGATACAGTCTAGGATTGGATATTGGCTTTAGCTGTCAATGCTTCTTTAGGCTCCTTTAATCTGGAACATTTCCAGAACACTTATAACATTGACAGTTTTGAAGGATAAAGTCCTCTCCCCCCATTTTAAAATTAGAATGTTCTTCATTGTGGGTTTATCTGACATTTCCTCATGAGTAGATTCAGATTATGTATTCTCAGTGATGCACAGGCGATGATGTGATCTTCTCAGGGTATCGCATCTAGAGGCACAGAATGTCCATCTGTCCCTCCCTGGTGCTGTTAATTTGATCACCTGGTCAAAGTATTGTCTGATTTCTACACTGTTCTATTAATGTTACTGTTTTTCCCTTGCCACTCAATTTCTGGGGAGATACTTTAAGCCATACAAATACTATACTCCTAAACAAAATTTCCCCCTATATTTGGAATTTGTTGATGATTCGTGCCTGATCCAATCTTAAATATGATGATTGCAAAATGACGATTTTTCCAACTCCAGCATTCTTTCCACATTTATCAACTGGCCTTTGCATTCTACTTTAAGATCCCTCCCCCCTCACCTCTTTATTTATCTGTCTATTATCGGTATGAATTCATGAATTCTTACTTTTTCCAATGGTTTATAATTCATTACTGTACTTAACTATTTTGGTGCTCAAATTGTCCCAGATTTGGCAAGTGAGAGCTATTCAAACTGGCTCCTATGTCCTTGTGCCATGTCCCCTTCATCTTTTTCAGCACTCCCATACATCTTGGCATAATAAGATATTCCAGGTTCATCTTGTACCTACCCTGCTCAGGCCCTGGAATCATCCATTTCTCCAAGATGCTTGGTTCTGTTAGTAAGGAACGGTATTAGAGACTAAGACCTGGGTACTAGTTGTGCACATTGCTACTGGGATGTCTTTGCTTCTTGGCTCTTTTAGATTCTGATTAAAGAACCAACTAATCTTACTGATGGAGTAAATATGGATGTAAGAGAAAAAGAAAAATCAAAGGTGACTCCAGAGTTCATGGCCCAAGCTACTAGATGAGTGATGTTGGTCTCTACTAAAATGAGGAAGAGAAAGTTTACAGGAAGAAGTCAAGAATTCCATTTTGCATACACTGATTTTGGATGCTTATCAGATATCCAAGTGGAAACATCTAGCAGGAAAATGGATGAGTCCAGAATTCACCAGAAAGGTTCAAGATGGCAATATAAATTTTGGAAACATCAGTATAGTAATAGTTAAAGCCATGGGACTAAACGAACGGATAGATAAGGATCATCAGACATTTGAGGAATGTTTCTGACACGAAAGACAGACCAAAATAAATTTTTAAAATATATAATTCAGGGGAAAAAGAGACAACGCAGGTAGCAGACAAAAACTTAATGAAAACAACAGAAAATCTAAAATATCCTCAGTGATAGCCCTAGAGACAGAAAGACCTGTGTCAGTGAAACAACAGAAGGGAAAGAAGGAGAGAAGGGGGGGAGGGGAGAGGGAGGGAGGGAGGGAGGAAGGAAGGAAGGAAGGAATTCAGTCCAAAGCCCTTAGGTAGGGCTGAGCAAAGCAGATGTCTAGAGGGAGGTGGGGAAGGAAGCACACCCAATATAGGGTTGGCAGATCCTAAAGGAGGTTTTTGGAGAGTATCTGCATAGTTACAAATGGTGTCCTAGTGTGGGCTGTGGGGAGCCTGAGTAGGGTGAAGAGAACATTTATGGGGAGTGAGAAAGCATGGAACCATCCTAGGGTACTAGAGCCGAAGAAGGGTAAAAAGAGGCCATCCCAGCAGATGGTGAGGGCATAAGACTGGGGAGGAGAGGCAAGCAGTGACAGAAAGTTAGATATAATCAGGGAGGACTGACCTGATAATTAAATATATTGAGTTAATGGAAGCCAAGTTTCTCACTATCAAAGAACAGAGTTACAAACATGAAACAGGAGAAAATCAGAATGAACTTTGTGGTATTGAAACAGATTCATGGTTTTCTAGAAGACAGATAGGGATTTAAACTTGTTTTAAATATGTGTGTGTGTGTGTGTGTGTATATATATGTTGTGCGTGCATGTACTCTCTAGATCTTTTCATTGAGGGGACCTAGGAACAGCAAAACTCAATAGCAATGAGCATATCTTGAATGCAAATCTTAGATTCTAAATGCCATTCTTCACTAAAAGGAACCAGGGATACTTAGAGAATATGGCTGATCCCAGGGCTAGGGCAGGGAAAATGTAAGACAAGCTTAGAATATCTTGTTGGATCAGAACGTAAGGAACTGCTCAAAGAATAATAAAGACATGTCAAAGGACACAGAAGACAGTTTGAAGGGCTCTTATTGACTATGAGAATTGCAGAGACAATGGTCCCAAAATTAACGAGTTGCTGACAAACCTGTATTCCCCTGGGTCTCCTGTTATATAACAAAAAGAAATCATGATTTGCTTAAGTAACAGGAGTTGAGGTTTTCATTATTTGCAACCTACATATATGTGTAAGACAGGGGCAGGAGGGGTAACTGAAAGCCCTCAAGTCCTTGTATTGATCAGAAGGGTAAGAGACTAAATAACTTTGAACTTTGGTATGACAAAAATGCATGCTGATACCCACTAAAATAATAGAAATAGAATGTGAAACTCAAGTTTGTAGATGAAAAGAACAAAGCAAACCTAGTCAATTAAAAGAGTCAAGTAGACTATATCTGTAATGTTTTACTCCTTTAAAAAATCTGAAGCAGGCATCACAATCCCTGACTTCAAAACAGAGCCATAGTAATCAAAACAGCATGGTACTGGTACAAAAATAGACACACAGATCAATGGAACAGAATTGAAAGTCCAGAAATAAAACCACATACCTATGGACAGCTAATCTTCGACAAAGGAGCGAAGAACATACAATGGAGAAAGGGAAGTCTCTTCAACAAATGGTGCTGGGAAAATTGGACAGCCGCATGCAAAAGAATGAAAGTAGACCATCTTCTATCTCCATACACAAAAATCAACTCAAAATGGATTAAGGACCTGAAAGTGAGACCTGAAACTATAAAACTCCTGGAAGAAAATATAGGCAGTACACTAACTGACACTGGTCATAAAGGGATCCTTTCAGATTCCACGTCTACTCGGACAAAGGAAACAGAAGAAAAAATAAACGAGTGGGACTTCATCAGACTACAGAGCTTCTATAAGGCAAATGAAACCAGGATCAAAATGAATAGACAACCCACCAGCTGGGAGAAAATATTCGCAAATCTTTCATCCAACAAGGGATTAATCTCCATAATATATAAAGAACTCACACAACTGAGCAACACAAAAACAAACACCTGATCAAAAAATGGGCAGAGGATATGAACAGACATTTTTCCAAGGAAGATATACACATGGCCAATAGACACATGGAAAGATGTTCAACATCACTAATCATCAGGGAAATGCAAATCAAAACAACGCTATCACCTTACACCCATTAGAATGGCTATAATCACCAAGACAAAAAACAACTAATGTTGGAGAGGTTGTGGAGAAACAGGAACCCTAATTCATTGCTGGTGGGAATGCAAACTGGTGCAGCCTCTATGGAAAACAGTATGGAGATTCCTCAAAAAATTAAAAATAGAAATACCTATGATCCAGCAATCCCACTCTTGGGCATCTACCCAACAGACAGGAAATCAACTATCACACGAGGCTTATGCATCCCTATGTTCATTGCAGCATTATTCACTATAGCCAAGAAGTGGAAGCAACCCAAGTGTCCCTCGACTGATGATTGGATAAAGAAGATGTGGTATATATATATATATATATATATATATATATACACAATGGAATACTACTCAGCCATAAGAAAAGACAGAATTGTCCCATTTGCAACAACATGGATGGACCTAGAGGGTATTATGTTAAGTGAAATAAGCCAGAGAGAGAAGGACAAACACCACATGATTTCATTCATATGTGGAATATAAATGAACACACGGACAGAGAACTGGTTGGTAGTTACCAAGGGGAAGGGGGGTGGGGGTTGGGCACAAGGGTGAAGGGATGCATCCACATGGTGACGGACAAAAAATAATGTACAACTAAAATCCCACAATGTTATAAACTATTAAGACATCAATAAAAACGAAAATTTAAAAAAAAAATCTGAAGCAAGTATGGCTAAATGTATACATTTGATAAAGCTGGAAGTGAGTACATGGCTGTTCATTTCATTATTCACTAATTTTCTGTATGCTTTCAATAGTTCATAAAAATAGATCTATTTTTTAAAGGCCAAGTGAGAAGCTACTGATCAGGCCTTCCTTCTCTAGCCAAGTAAGATCTGGACCTCATGTTTACCTTCTAAAGAAGGATTTAACCACCAGCTAAGAAAGAGTCTAAGGAATCAAGAAAGAGATGGAGGCAATTCTGGCTAGTTTAAGCACAAGAGGAATTTCTGAAAGATATTACAGAGCTTATACAATCCCCAGGAAGGCCTGATGGCTATGTAACCTGCAACAACACCCAAATCCTCATGCAAGACTGCCACTAGGCACTGAAATCACACCTCACATGTTGGGAGCTGAGGATGCTATAGCTAAGATCTCCACCATGTGCTACCCATGAAAGTCAATCTCTATGCCAGCTCTGCCACCTTCATTAGGAACAGACTCCATATGGCACCATCTTCATCACTTTTCTCTTCGAAACTCAAGTGACTGCAGCTGACTGGCTGCGTCTGGATCATATGCCTGAGCACTGGCTGCAAAGAAGATAAAGAAATTGTCTTTCGGTTTGGGGACACAGAACCAAAAGTAGGATTTTTCCCCAATATAGCACAGATACTCAAAAGATGCTGAGTAACAACCTATATAAAAATATCCAGAAGTCCACCGTATTCTGAGATCACTGAAAATTAGCCAAAGAGGCCTACTTAACACAAGAAGGCACTTAGAAGTAGAGTCAAGCAGAGTCAGAATGAAGCTCAGAGACATTACAGGGAACAGAAGGTTATATGTACGGTTGACTGGGTACTATAAAAAGCTACTTATCCCCCCAAAACACACTCGAAACACATGTATCTACTCATTCCTGCCCCCAGAAGCTTAAAATTACATCATAAAACATCTTCTTTTGAACAAGATTATCTTTTAAATTGTAAATCCCTTGAGAATTGTAAAACATTAATCTAACATCAATCAATAGTAAGTATAGAGTATTTGCCTCTGAGAGACAAACACTCAGAAAATGGAAAGTTTTATAAAAGCAAAGAGAAGGGAAGAGTGATTTGGAAATGTGTACAGTTAGGCCTTCAGAGGGATAGCAAAAATCAGGAAGCACCCAGAAGAAAAGAGAATGAATGAAGAGAGGTTTAGAAGAAGATATGGGAAGTCCATTGAAGATAAAGTTCTCTCACTCCATAAATTAACCCAGGGTTCTACAAAGATTCAGTAATCCAGAGCTCCAAAAGCTGAACCGGAGTTTATCGTCTGACAGAATCCCTAGACGCAGCCTTTGGAGAGTCTCTCATTCCAACATCTATTTCTGCACTTAAAGACAAAAAGACAGTAACCCACTTCAACTGTCCCTACTATCTTTTAAAGAATTATTAAAATGTATTGAGTGGATATAAAGAAAACATATAAAGTATGTGTATGGTATACTGCTAGTGGGAACGTAGAATGGTGCAGGTGTGTGCAAAACAGTCTGCTAGTTCCTCAAAAGGTTAAACACAGAATTACCATATGACCCACCAATTCCACTCCTGAGTATACACTCAAGAGAAATAAAAACATTATGTCCACACAAAATCTTGTATACATATGTTCATAGAAGCATTATTATTATAGCCCAAAAGAGGAAACAACCCAAATGTCCATCAACTAATGAATGGATAAGTAAATTTTGGTATACCAACAGAATATTTTCTAGCCATAAAAAGAAATGAAGCACTGATACACGTGACAACATGAATGAACCTTGAAAACATTCTGCTAAATGAAAGAAGCCAGTCACAAAAGACCACATATTGTATGATTCCATCTATGTGAAATGTGGAGAAGAGGCAAATTCAGAGACGGAAAAGAGATTAGTGGTTGCCTAGGTCTGCGGTTTGGGGGAAAAATGGAGAGTAACTGCTAATGAGTACAGCGCTTCATTCTGGGGTGAAAAAGGTGTTCTAAAACTGTGGTAATGGTTGCACAACTCAGAATATACTATAAACCACTGAATTGTACACTTTAAACGTGTGATTCTATGGTATGTGAATTATATCTCAATAAAGTATATGTATGGTATAAAAATAATAAGCAATCATTACCCATTACATCTATTATCCAGTTGAAGAAACAATCTAACATAATCTTCAAAAGAACTCTGTGCACCACTCCCCAATCCCATCCTTGTCTCTCTCCCTTTACCCCTTTTATAGTTTTATCACATTCGTACACAAGTTTAGTTTTACATTTAGTTGTACATTTTACATTTAGTTTCTTTGAACATTATATAAAAGGAACCATACTGTAGGTACAGTCAGTTCTGCTACAATGTAACATATGCATCTCCAAAATCACTAAGCTATATAAAATTGTTCAATAAAAACCATAGAGCTTATCAGAAAAAAGGGTCAGTGATACATTTTTTCTTAAAAAGCAGGAATATAATAAAGATAGCCCAGTTTCAGACATGTTAATTGATTAAGAAATACATGAGTACTACAATAAACACAGCATATGACTTTGAAAAAGACCTCAAGTTTGCTTAAAGAAGCAGATGTTGCAAAGGTTGCAACTTGTGAGTTATTGTGAAGTGGTGGAAGGAGAGTTATCTGAAATCAGACAGAAAATTCTAACACTACATGTGGATGGGACACGAGTGGCTCATATCACACTTAGTGAACTGAGGTAGCTGGAAGATGTCTGCATTTTGTGTATTCCTATGTGGCTCATCTCAGCTGGGTGCAGTTTTCTGCATTCACCTAGTGTTTCTCAAGGACGAACACAAAATTTGCATTATGCCTAAATTATTCCCTAATATATCAATCACATTGGAATGTTTTCGCATTTTCAAAACAAGCATGACAACAGAACTTATTGTATTCTTTATGATTCCTCTTTCGTAAAGTAACCAAGTTTTTTGTCCATTTCTCTATTAGGTTGTCTTTTTCTTAATGATATGTAGGAATTTTTTATATATCCTAATATTAATCACTTATCAGTGATCTACACAGCAGTATCTTCTCCCACTCTTCCATTTTCTTTATGGTTTATATTGATGACCAGAATTCTTCATTTTAATGTAACTGAATGTAATTTACTGATAATGTAACTTACTAATCTTTTCCTTTATGATTTGTAATTTTTGTGTTCTGTTTAAGAGATTTTTCCCTACTCTGAAGTCACGGATATTCTGTTTTTGCCTTCTAAGTTTTAAACTTTATTTGCCTTATTCCTTGTTTTTATATTGAGATGGTAAATGTCTTCAAACATATGAAGAACCTAGACTATCCTCAGAAGTACAGTTGCATTAGTGTCATAAAGAGAAACAAATGACTACAAAGAAAATAGCTAGAACTATAGGATTATTTGGCCAAAAAAATTCAGTATCAAGATGGAAAATATTGTAAGAATAACTAACCAAATGTTGGTCTATATCATATCTCTCCTCCAAAAATAAATTTTAAAAAATTGTTTCCAAAAAATAAAACAATTACAGTCAACCTGCATTTGTGAATTCACCTACTCACAAAAGTTTATTTGTAACCCCAAAATCAATACTCAAGTACTTTAACAGTCATTTGCAGATATGTACACATGCAGAGTGGAGAAAATTTGGTTTGCCAGATGTGCATGTTCTCAGCTGAGGTTGAACTGGGCAATGCACTGCCTTCTTGTTTCAGTTCTCACACTGTAAACAAGTGTCCTTTTTAGGACACTGTAAACAAGTGGTCTATTTAGTGCCACGTTTTTCACATTTTTTGCTTTTTCTTGGTGATTTCGCTATTTAAAATGGCCCCCAAGCATGGTCCCCAGCTAAAGTGCTGTCTAGTGTTCCTAAGTATAGGAAGAAAGCGATGCACCTTACAGATAAAATGTATGTGTTAGAAAAGCTTCATTCAGGCATGAGTTATAGTGCTGCTGGTCATGAGTTCAACGTCAATGAATCAACAATATATATTAAATAAGGATCTTTAAACAGAAATATACATAAAACAAGGTTATATATTGATTGATTTGAAAATGTTATGACCAGAGAGTCGCAGGAACCTAACCCTATATTTCCCTTAGGAGCAATGGTTCAGGATTCACTAATTCAGTGTTTGAGGTGACTTTACAAAACGTAACTAGCATGATTAATGACAATCGACTGTAACTTTAAATTGCAAAAAGAAATTAAGGGTAACACTTAGGACTCTGTCAAACCAATTTTTTAGATACTGTCCACTGGAAAAATATTATAATTGTAAACTAACAAAAAAAGGTTTGAAAGTAAAATATTGTATGTATGTAGTTATTTACCACCATCCAGAATCTCCTATTTTGTCTTGAATGTCCAGAAAGTAGACTTTATCTATATCTGTACTTTATTTAGACTTGATCCCTAAGTGGACTTTATTCATACACCTAGAGATGAGATTTAATAACTCAATTTATAAAACACTGATATAGAAAACAGAATAGAAATGTATTGATGTATCAAAAAAAGAGATGTCTCTTTTTGTTAACATAAATACTTATATATCCTACTCAAGGAACTTCATCCATTCCTTGTGTTGAGGTACTTGGAAAATCAAATTAATAGTCAAAAACGTGACTGGTAAGCACAGAACTAGACAGTCTTAAAGCATACTTAATAATGAGAATAAACTAATAAACTATCACTGTCTAATATCTATCTAATAACTATCACTATCTAATAAACTATCACTGCCCTACAATAGAAAACATGTTTCTAATAATAATAATGTAGAATATTTAAGGGCTAACGAGGCACTGATACATGAATTTGCTCATGTAAGCCTCACAGCAGCCCTATGAGGTAGATAACACTATTAAGCCTTTTAGATTAGGAACTTGGATTTAGAGAGGTTAAGAATCTTACCAAAAATTATGCCTTCAAAACCCTTCAAGGGCTTCCCATTGCTGTTTGGAATAAAATCCAAATTCCTTGCTGCCCAGAAGCCCCTGCATGATCTGGCTCCTGCTCATCTCCCCAACTTCATCTCATATCATTCTCCCCTCTTCATGCACTATGCTCCAGCCACCCAAGCATCCACTCTGTTCCTCAAATACAACAAACCCTTTCCTACACCCAGTGCCTATGCACTTGTTAGTCCCTCTTCCTGGAATGCTCTTCTCCCAGCTCTTTTGAAGCCTGCTCATTCTCAGTCAATGATACCTCTTCAAAAATATCTTCTTTAAACAACTCTTCTAAAGTGGCCTCACCTAATATCTCTTTCATCATTCTGTTCACTTCATCCATAGCACCTTATTCAATCTAAAATTACCATGCTCATTTATTCATTTAGTTGGATTTTGTCTATTTCCCCAATAGAATGTAAAAGCTCATTAAGTAGCAGCTTATCTGTCTTATTTGTTGCTATATTCTTTACGTCTAGAATGGTTCCTGGCACACAAATTGGTATCAAGTATTTGCCGAATAAATGCCTCAGATGAATCATCATTTAGCAGAGATACAGCAGAGGAGATTCAAAGATTAAATGGGTTGTTGGACAAAATCATGCTTCCTTATCCCTTTGTGTTACAGTGTCCACAGAAAATGGTAATATTTATACAGCTCACTAGGCTAAACAGACAAGACTGCTTGCAGCCATAGGTGATCAGCACAAGGGCTCTAGGCATCCCAGGGCCAGCCCAGCTGCTCAGAAGGCTAAGAGGCCCATTATCTCATACAGCTTGGAAAGCTCTAGACTGTGACAGTTAAGATCTCTTCCTACACTGAAATTCTAATTTTTATGAACTCTTACAAGAAACATACAGACCAAGGAATCTTAATAATTCTTAGCTATTTAATATTGAATGAAGTCTGCATTTACTTTACAAATTGTAATTTAATTTATAAACTGATTACTTATACATAGTCTATAACTTATGTAGTCTTCACCATCTATAATAGCTTTTTTTACCCCTAAGATTAATCTAAGAGTGGGCTACCAATATAACTCATGGCAGCAAATGTAGTACAAGATGAGGAAGCTACATTTTAAAGGCCATGGTCGCAACAAAGATGCCCACCACTCAGTCTAGATAAAGACTCCAAAGTCAGAGAGTCTGTTCTTCTTTTACACCAATTATTCATCCACTTATAACATGTACAACCTATGCTGACTTTGTTGACAAACTAAGCTAGCACACGGCCCTGACATTTCATAAAGTTCCTGTAATCCAAACAGAGAATTTGAAAGGCTACACTCTAAGGTCATTAACTTTACTCATCAGTTACATTAAAAACTGGAGGCAGATATGTACACTTTATTGTATGTCAATTATACCTCAATAAATCTATTAAAAAATAAATAAAAACCTAAGGGTAGTGATCAAAGTTAATATCACCAGTAATGTGACAAAGAGACATCGTGCGCTACTTGATCTAATCATTGAGAAGGATAAAATATTGCTTTTGTGACATTCCCGCCAAAAATGTGTGATAATCTAATTATAAGAAAACATGAAAAAATTCTGAATAGAAAAAATATCCTACAAAATAAATGGCCTATATTCCTAAAAAAAGTCAATGTCATGAAAAACAAAGAAAGATTATGAAATTGTTTCAGATACTAAAGGGACATGAAAACTAAATATAATTCATGCTCCTGCTTTGAATCTTGGATGATAATTCTTTTCCTTTTGCTATAAAAGACATTAGCGGGAAAAACTGATGAAATTTGAATAAAGTCTATAGATTAGGTAAAAATATTACATATATCATTGTTAATTTCCTGATTTTGATAATTGTATTATGGTTATAAAAGAAAATACCTTTGTCTTTAGAAAATATGCACTGAGGTTTTTAGCGTTAATAGTGCATTATGTCAGCAACTTACATACAGTTCAGAAAAAAATATTCTGAATGTGTATATGTATATATGTGTCCCTATGTACAATTTATATATGTGTATAGATATAGATATATAGATACACAGATAAAGAGTGGGGAGACAGAGTAGGAGAGAACAGTTTTTTAAAAACTGAGGGTATGTGAGTACAAAAGAAGCCATTTTGAAGAACACATGCAAACTATGAGAGGAAATGCTGGAGAATTTATCAGTTTCAAATATAAATAGAAGGAATGTGAGAAAACACTACACAATAACATACATCACTAATTTTATTATGAGAGGAAGGAGACAAATTTCTGCAACAAATTTTTACCAGGAATAGCATTTTCTTATGTGTTTGTAACTTTTATGGTCTTTTGTTAACAGTGGAGAAAATTATGGTAAGAAATATATCAAAACACTTGGAAATCATACACTAATTTTCAAAGGAAATCCTTTTACTCGGTCATTCCCAAAGCTGCATAAAATAAAGGGAAGTGCATTTGCAGGCAAGAAAAATAAAAGAATGACTTGAAAATTTTTCCTATGCTAGAATAAAATGTTGTATCTCGTGTAGACAGATAACACCAACTGAATTTTGCTGACGGAAGACACAGCAGCCTAATTCAGCAGGCTGAAGCCTGGAAAAATGTGGGAAGGATACAGAGAGGTACTTTAAAATCAAAAGCACATGCAAGGTATTTTATTGTTCATATTAATCTAATATTAATATATACAAAATGCATTTTATCTAGCTCATAAGGAACTAGAAGGAGCTGCATAAATTCAATTCAACAAATATTCATTGAATACTTATATTAATTCCTAGTGCTCAGACTAGTGTTTCCAATAAAACCTTTAAATGAAAGAAAGGATACAACTTACACATTGAAGTGATTACTGCTAGTAAACATCCCATGAAACTAGGAAAAAAATTTCCCCAGGAGAGACCCAATCTCTCCACTAGCAGCAGCCGTCCCATCCACTTTGTTTCCATGAGGAGGTGGGTGGTACTGGTTAACAGACTTGTGTTTAGAATAGCAGATATGCTGATTCCTAGAGTTTTCCATGTAGTAAAGTACTAAATAGGTATAACAATACAAACACTTTTTATTGGCATAATAATTTACTGCTAGAATACAGAATTTAGGGTTATAAGACTAATACATTAAAGAACTGCTTTCTAGATCAACATTACAATGTAAGACTTCCCAAGAGTTTCTTGGTGGAATATATACCACAGAGTACTCACCTAAATAACTATTTGTACTCTACTTCTTTCCATGGGAATTTGAGACAGGAGTCTGTAATAGCTTAATTTGGCTTTTCCTCATTATCTACACATCCAAGTTCTTTTACTGGCATCACACCCCTATTTATCTTTTCAGTATAAATTTCTGTGATGTTTCTTTGAAATGGAACAGCTCTATCAGGAAGCATCACTGAGTCCACAGTTAAAGTAGAAACCAAATACTGTGTTATTAAGATCTGGTGGTCTACTATTACAGCTTTAACCTCAAGTATCTTGCAGCATTTGGTACTATAATTATTACTGTCATAACAATAATTGGAGTTAATAATAACAATAATAATAAATATCACTGAAACAATGGAGTTACTTGATTTATGAAGCTTTGCCTCTCAAAAAGGAATCAAGAAAAATATACTGAATGTAGACATCCTAGAAGATAAACTGACAAAAATTAGACAGAATTGAATTTAATGAGTACAGTTCTCCCTGATTTAAAAGGATGTGAAAACTCAGTTCTGTGGGTCAAAGATGTTATAAACACACAGAAAATTAGCACTAAATTCCAGCCCATGACATTTTTATCCCATTCCATAAACTTAATCATATATGTCTTTCAAAATTGAGAATTATCTGCTAATACTCAGTCTACTCTACATGTCTTTATCTAATTATATCCATGCCCAGGAAAACAAATTGTTGCCTACACTATAATGCTTCAGGATGACTCAGTAAAGAAAACAGATTGTAGGTAGTGAAACAATATTTTAGAGGGGAAAAAATGTTCACATTTAAGTAGTAGACAAATCCCTCCTAGAGCAGAAAAGATTCTTTCGCTTCTTTAATTAATGTCATTTCTGGTCATCTACATTTTGCATCATGATCTAAAATGGATCGTCTTAATATAAGAAGAACAAAGAAATAAATGAAACATTTAAGTTGGGGCTAAATGGTGATTTAATATCAGAATGGAGATATGTAGGAGTTTTCTGACTACTAAATAACAAATAAACAACTACAAATACCTCGTGAAATAAAAAAGCTAAATGTAAATATACCAAAGTAGGTATTTTTAAGAATGGAAATAAAACCTTAGAAAAGTAAAGTTTGTTCTAATAGCCATTTTTTAAAGTTAATACTAAAGCATTTTATACGTTTATGTTATTTAAAATAATCTAGTTAAACAAATTGGGAGTTGGCTTTTTTTTAAGACGGCAGTGAAAGATAATTTCATTAGAAGAGAACAAATACATATTTGTTTAGTTATATCCAAACATGACTTTTAAGAGTCCATTAAGTACCACAGCTGCTATGGTTTAAATTCATGTATATGTGTTGCCAGGAACGCATAAAGGCACACTATAATGGAACAATAATTAGAAAATGAAGAGAACATATTGAAGTTTCTGTTTTTGTAGAGTTAATTTTTTCTCTCTTCTACCTCTTCACACTCTCTTCCCTCAAGAAGTTTCCAGAAACCAAAGAAATTTATTTGGCAAATATTTGTTGAAAAACAAGTCAAATATAAGTGATCACCATACTATTTGTGATTTTTCTTTTTTACAGAAATGAGAAGAGGAGAAGAAAAGAGAGGAAAGTATGGGTTTAACAATCAACAACACAGGGCTGGGTCGGGGAGCAAGAAGTCAGTACAGTTTACAAGTGATATCAATTCTGGCTTAGAATATAAATTTCATTAATGAAGACTCTCAGAACTTGTGTATATTTATAGACAAATGTACTAAGAATCTTTGGAAACTCCATGGGAGTAAAATAGCCATCAGAGTATTTCATAATCCTAGATTCAAACAGCTTTTCTTTTTTTTTTTTTTTTTTTTTTGTGGGGAAGACCAGCCCTGAGCTAACATCTGTTGCCAATCCTCCCCTTTTTGCTGAGGAAGACTGGCTGTGGGCTAACATCCGTGCCCATCTTTCCTCCACTTTATATGGGACGCCACCACAGCATGGCTGACAAGCGGTGCATCGGCGGGCGACCGGGATCCGAACTCGCGAACCCCGGGCTGCCAAGCGCGGACTAAACCGCTGCGCCACCGGGCGGCCCCTCAAACAGCTTTTCTAACAAGCTGTCTGGGTAATTACTAAGCTATCTAAGAATTACTGTGAACTTTGTACCTTTTTAGTTCACTGACAGATGACTATTTGTTATTAGCCCAAGTAATAATAATATATTAAAATACTTGCTTAATATACAGAAACATATGTTTGCATTTAGACTACAATGAACTTTGTTCCCCAGAAATATATTTTGAAAAGTCACATAGAAATCTGTGAATCAGCAGCAGGGCCAACAAAAGTGAAATGAGTTGCTATTTCTCTTGAAGTCTGTGATGAATAAGAGCTACCTTGTGCCTGGATGCATATTCTGGAGAGGTATTTCTTGATTCTACAGAAAAATTTTGTGACTGTTATCTTAATGTTTTGCTTGTGATCTCTTGCATACCTACAGTTGGAGAGGAAAGCATGTTCAATTCTCCTCAAGAATTTCTGATCTTTGCAAACATAGTTAAATGTGTTGATCTGATTTTCTAAGAATTAAATAGCTCACCATGAGTAGAGGTAAAGTAACTCAGATGCCAAATCCATGAGCTATTAAAAAATTCTAAATGAGGATATTCTAAAAACTAAAGTAAGTTCAATCAGAGAAAAATCTAGCCAGAAAGAATTCCTGTGTCTTTAGTGTGTCATTTACGGCATGTAACTAATTCCAGCAGGTAAAGGAGTCCTCATTAAAAAATATTTATTGATTAGTAATTTCACTGTCACTGGGAACTTCTGCCTCATTTCAAAACTCTACTTTTTATTCTAAATAAGTCCTTAAAATAGAATTAAGGCTCTTTAATGTGAGGGTTTTTTAATTTCAAAGCTTACTTTATGTATTTTTTCTATTGAGATTTTATATTAATGTCTCACAACATTTTTCTTAGTCACTATGTTATTATAATTCTATTGATTAAAAAAATGAGCAGAAATTAGAGGCAAATGAATGGTCGTTAGGGTATTTTCAACTAAGAATTATTGGGGGATGGTTATCATATTAATTAGGTAATCTCCATCCCGTGTAAACAACAGTCAACATATAAACACACTAAACCTAAATTTTTAAATATGGCAAACCAAAATATAAGAATATATTGGTACAATTTAGGAATTTGATGTATAATGACTATACAATTCTCTCTAAACAAGGCCTCTCACAACATTACACACAATTAAGAACTTGACTAATGCTTTCTGGTGTTGGTTAATCAAGAAAACATCTTTAAAGTGGATGGACTTGAGTTACAATTTAAAGGAGAAGGAAATAGTGGGCAGATAGGAAGAAAACTATTCCCTATATATTAGACCTTACAGCCTCCCTACCGCAGACAATATATCTCTCTTCTTAGCCATAGGCTACTCTCTCACAAGTCTTTACAACATCCATGGTGGTGGTAAGGAACAATTTAATACAACAGCCCGCCCCACAGAAAATTTCCACTCAACTTTAAAGGCTTGTCATATCTGTCCCATCAATTGGTGACAAGAGATGAAAATGGATTCTCAAGAGCAATAGGCTTAATGCACTACCCCTGAGGTAGTAAACCATCCCACTTAGTGTAAATAGTTTTGAAACCTGGTGATATAAGTATAAGATCCATTTCTCGTCTGTAAAAGCAAAGGCTAAAGTATATTAACTGCTATGGTTTCAAATCATCAGTAAAGGTAAAATACCAGGAGAAAAAGGTGAAGATCCACTATCTGTGGCTCTGGACTTTAACCCTGGGCAATGAATTGAATACATGCCAAGTCCAGTTTCCAATTTTAATTCGAGCTATTCCCACACTAACCATATTTTCACTACACATTACTAATTGTATAACCACAAATAAAACAAAATGAACATGTAAGAACATTGCAAAAGCACAATCCAGACTTTATAGCTTAAGAGTCAAGGCTGAAATTAAGTAGAGACAATCCAGAATACACAAGAGGATTCTTAGTCTATCATACTGAAAAAGGCTCAAAATAGTGAAGATGCAAATTTTCAACAGATGCCATATTTTTATAACTCTCATATCATAAGCTCAAATACAACACTTAAAAGTGATAGCACTTCAACATATTTTTTAATTGCCTTGGGATTTCATATATTAAAGGTTTATTTTACATTTTTTAAATTTATTTTTAAATGTTCCATTAACATTAAAATGGAAATCATATTGGTATTAATGGTCCATTGTCCCACAGTGTAAATGCCAATGAAATAATTCCACTGGGTAAAGCCTTCCATTAACATACTATGGGATCCGATATATGGGTTTCCTTAGATCTAATCAGGCATCACTGAAATCACTGCAGTTTATATTTTGTATGTGACTGTGTGCCTGAGTACATACCAGGTTCTGAGGACCCATGGCTTTAGTAAATTTGGAATCACATATTTTACTGGTTAACTCTAGAGCATACGCTTTCATCAGAAAGAATACAACAGTAGTACAAAGGACTAGTAAAACCTCTCTTACTAAACTCTGAATCTAAATGTTTTTTCAGCTGCAAAATCCCTCTCTGGAAAGGTATGAAGATATATCAGCTAGGCACTTTATGTGAAAACACTACAAATCAAAACACAACATTGATATTTCCTCTTTAAGATACTAATATCTTTTTTAACACAATACACCTCAGAACACATTTCAGTCCTGCACAGGTTTTTACCTAGGACCATACCAAAAGGGTTTCCATTAATGAGTAACAATCATCTAGAAAATGCTTCTGGAGCATGGGCACAAAGAATAGAATCATAATGGGGCACATACATATAAGGGCTATGGCAATAGAAACAATATTACAAGGCTTCCTTTAGAGTGAGGATGAAGCCAGTGGCTGCTGTTTGTACACTGCCATTAGTAAAAAAAAAAACTGTTCTGCCTGAGGCGGAAAAGTTGGTAAGTGAATGCATCAATACTGAATTCAGTCAGTGTTGCCTCAAAACATAATGGCTCATTCAGTGCAAACATTAGGAAGAGGCTAATGGAAGGGTTTCCTAGCCAGCTAGATTGAACACAACATGAGGTCCTCCCTTGGTATACACATTGAACAGTGTTTAATTCTGCCTTCTGGTCCCCCAATTTTGCTATCCTTGGAATGGGGGGCGGTGGGGGGGAGGGCTTTGGGTTTTGCTTTGTTTTATCAGCTTATGGGGTTATAAAAAAAATAGCTATGAGGCTCTTATTTCATCTTTACAGACCAAACATAATCCTGGCAAAAGGCATAAATGGGTAATTATAATAGTTTAGGTTACTTATTTGTCATTTTATCCTCAGAATCTTTTTTCTTTTTATAAATTGAAAATGGTGACATAGGGAAAGCTAAAAGATTAACTTCTCATAGTACTATATAGGGTATCATTCAATAACAGAAACTAAGCAGTAACTAAAGTCAGGTTTCCAATTTTTCTCCCCTTTCACCTACTCAATTCAAGAAAGATTTTTTAATTACAAAATTTCATTGTTGCCCAAAGAGGCAATTTACCCTAGCACTGTGCTTCTCAAACTTTAATGCGTGCATGATCACTTGAAAATCCTGTTAAAATACAATTTCCGGTTCAATAGGTCTGATGTGGCACATGACAATCTACAGTTCTAATAAACTCCCAGGTGATGGCCATACTGCCAGTCCACAGAACACACTTTTGAGTAGCCAGGGTCTAGCAAACACAGGAGTAAAAAATACATTTTTTTCCCTCCCTTATCAATTCCCAAAGTTCCATAATTTAAATTTTTTTTCAAGAAATTCAATTTCTCCAGGTTTTAATTTCCTCATTTGTAAAATGAAGAATTCACATAATCAGGCTGTTGCAAGAAAGTACTACATTTGTAAGAAAGCAAAAAGTATAAGTATTATGATAATAAGATTAAAAATGCTATAACACACTGAAATTGGGTGTACATGGAAGTTTATTATCCTATTCTGTGGTGTGTATGTTTTTAAATCTTCATAATAGAAACTTTTTTTTTTTAATTTTTGTTAATCTCCACAAGAACTTTTTTTTTTTTTTTGGTGGGGAAGATTAACCCAGAGCTAACATCTGATGCCAATCCTCCTCTTTCTCCTGAGGGAGACTGGCCCTGGGCTAACATCCGTGCCCATCTTCTTCTACTTTATATGTGGGATACCTGCCACAGCATGGCTTGATAAGCGGTGTGTAGGTCTGTGCCCAGGATCCGAACCTGCGAACCCCGGGTCACCAAAGTGGAGCACACAAACTTAACCACTATGCCACCAGTCTGGCCCCCTAGAACCCTTTTAAAATGTGATCACTGGGGCCGCCCGGTGGCGCAGCGGTTTCGTCCGCGCTTGGCAGCCCGGGGTTCGTGAGTTCGGATCCCGAGCGCCCGCCGACGCACTGCCTGTCAGCCATGCTGTGGCGACGTCCCATATAAAGTGGAGGAAGATGGGCACGGATGTTAGCCCAGGGCCAGTCTTCCTCAGCAAAAAGGGGAGGATTGGCAACGGATGTTAGCTCAGGGCTGGTCTTCCCCACAAAAAAAAAAAATGTGATCACTAACTAAACTCCCTATAAGAATTGTTTTATTTTATAAACATTTATTTTAATATATTGCATTAAATTTTTTAAAATTCATCCAAAGGCACGAAGAAACGTTTGGGGTGATGAACGTGTTCATTATCTTGATTGCAGCAACGGAATCACAGGTATATACACAGGACAAAACTTACCAAATTGTAACTTTTAAATATGTGCAATTTACTTAAGTGAATTATATCTCAATAAAGCTGTTTAAATAATAATAAAATTGATCTTCTCTCAATTTTTTGTTTATGAAAAATAAAAACAATACTCCAAAATTCTCAATGGGAAACCATTGCTCCCTGTCACTGGGAGCTGTAAGCGGAGGCTGGCCTTTGAAGTCTTGACCTAAAGGATATAGCACTGTAGTGCCAAACTAGCCAGTTTCCAATCAGAGAATTAAGTGACTCTTAGTTGCAGTGGATCATGACAATGTCCTACTAACTGATCTCCACTAGCTATTCAGAGCCTACATTCTGGCCATCTTCTACATCTCCATTCTCATCTTCCCTCACCTCCCCCACACTTCCTTCACCACCTCTCACTCTAACCACCTAGGGAAGTTATCGTCACTCTTCAAAAAGCCATACCCTGAAGGATCTGTTCCATTGTAAATGCTGTTTCCTCTGCCAAAAATGTCCTCTTTATCCTTTTTCTGCCAGACTCCTATCTTTCCCTTTCACCCAGTTCAAAATCTACCTCCTTTGTGAAGCCTTTCTTGGCTTCTTTAGGCAATCAATTGTTCCCTCCTCCTTACTCCCACAGTATTCTTTTTATACCTCTAGGATTCTAATAGAATAGTCTACAAACTGGATCATATACCCCAATATATGTATATTTATTTAATTTATATATATAATGTTCTTGTACTACTATTGTTAACTAATATCTTTTTGTGTGTGTGAGGAAGATTGCCCCGAGCCAAAATCTCTTGCCAATCCTCCTCTTTTTGCGGAATAAGACTGGCCCTGGGCTCACATCCATGACCATCTTCCTCTACTTTATATGCGGGACATGGCTTGATAAGCAGTGTGTATGTTCACGCCTGGGATCTGAACCTGCGAACCCCGAGCTGCTGAAGCAGAGCATGTGAACTTAACCACTACGCCACCAGGCCAGCCCCTGTTAGCTAATATCTTAACATACAATATACAAATAGGGTGAGGTTCATTGTTACAATGGTGGTAAATTATACAGTACAAAAATAAAAATTATAATTAAATTATAAAGAAATGGTCTCTGTGATTTTAATGTTTTCATTTCACTTGACTTCCTGTCAAACATTATAGAACATAATTATTTTTCTCTCATACACAGCTAAGAGCTTACACCAAGAGTAGAATTATCAGTTCTCCCATTTTCTTAATATATGCTTGCATTATTCCTCTTATTTTAATCCAGGTTTTTCTTTGCAGATATTTCTTAGATAAGTTGTCCATTTCATGAGCATTAATGTTGTTAAATCTAGATAACATAATGTACAAATACTTCCAACCAGGCACACAAACTGGCAATACATGGAAACAAACCTAGAACTCCCTTTATTTCTTCCTAATACTGAATACTGTAAGTGACAAACAAACCTCTAATACACAAGCCATCAATATCAATTCCTATTTTAAACATTAGTAAAGTTTAAGTCTTATTTTTTAGGAAAGTATACACTAGAATAGCCACCTTTGGGAGATTTCGCAACATCTAGTAAAGCTGATGATGTGTACCCTATGACCCAGTGTGGTAGGCAGCCTCTAAGATCTCCCAGTGATCCCACCTCCTGCTATATTCACATCCTTATGTAATCTCTCCTTGAGCATGGACTGGACTCACTCCTGCTGAAGAGAATATGACAGAAGTGATGGGATTCTAAGATTAGGTTACAAATACACTGTGGCTTCACCTTAGGTTCCCTCTCTCAATCACTCACTCATTCACTCTTCAGGAAGCCAGCTGTCACATTGTGGCTGCCCTATGGAGACATCAGGTAGGGAGAAACTGATGTCCCTGGTCAACAGCCAGTAAGGACCTCAGGTCTGACAACAACCATGTGAGTGAGCAAGGAGGCAAATCCTCCACCAAGTGAGCCTTGAGATGACTGTAGGCCCACTGCCACCTGGTTGTAATCCTGTAAGAGACTCTAACCCTGAGGCACCCAGTTAAGCCATGCCCAGATGCTTAATCCACAGAAACTGTGAGATAATAAGTATTTGCTTTTTTAAGCTGCTAAATTTTAGGGTGATTTCTTATGCAGCAACTGATAACTGAGCTCAAAAAGATGTATACAGGAATACTCATAACAGTACTTTATAATATGAAAAATTAGAGCAATTTAAACACCCACCATCAGGAAAATTAAGAAAGGAGAATCATAAAATGGAAAACTATGCAGCAGGAAAAATGAACTTGAGCTTAATGTATCAATGTTGAAAATTCTTAAAATCAATGTTGAGTGGGGAAAAAAATTGCAGAAAGATAAGAACAGTATAAAACAATTTTATAAAGTTCAAAACATGCAACTAAAAAAATTCATGTGAATGATGAACACCAACTCAGTGTGGGGAGGAAAGAGAAAAAGAAGAGGATTGGATTAGGGAAGGATACAGAGGACGCTTTCAATTGTATCTGCAATATTTTATTTCTTAAACTACATACTGTGAATATGGATGTTTGCATGTTATCTATACTTTTTATATTGTCTGAAATCTTTTGCATAAAAAAATTATACAGAAAGTACATACAATGAAATGGATAAACTTAAGCAGAAGTTTTGATGGTTTCTTGGCCATCCCAATGGATTTTGGGATATATCCCACATGAGACAACTACTCTAACACTTAGCACATTATATCAATTATCTATTTAGATGTTTATCTCCTCTCCTAGATAAATTAATGGTATGAACAGTGCTTATATGGGCTTCATTTTCCTAACTTAATATCTGCTTACTTCCAAATAAACTGACCATAGCTTGATCTCCATAGGAAACAACTAATTATCTAAGAAAAATTAACTTGGCAAGGCTGCATCCACTGTTGTTCATTAACTAATATTAATAATCATCCACATTCATTAAAAATGTTGGCACCAGGCTCAGTCTTCTTCTCCATCCTAAGTCATGCCATTAGGTTGGCTTCAGAGAGCATATAAGAAATTTAACCAACATCTTAGCCTTACAGTTCTTTGACCTCCTTAAAATCAATAACCTTTAGCTCCATTTCACTTTGACTCACCCACTCCCAGGGCCACATCCTCACCTGCAACTGCTCGACCTCTGAAGTAAAATTCAAATGTCTCATTCTGTGACCACAGCCTCTGGTTCTGCCAGCCGTCTCACCCCTTCTCCCACTTCACCTGTTCCTCTATCTAACTGAGTCAACCATTCCTCAAATCTCTCCATTTTCTCCTCATCTATTAACCACTACCTTAGCTCTCTTACCAATCTGCAATGGATTATATGGTTGAACATCTTACCTATTCTTACAACAGAGATGTATAATCCACTTCACCCCTATCCTTTTCTCCCATCTGCCAAGAAAAACTCCAAGCATATACTAATGTTACAACCTATTTTAACTTGCTGAAGAAATCACAAGCAGTCATGCCAGTACCATTTCAATATCAGCCTCCAACCTCAACTGAACCCTCAACCTAGCAACCAATTCTTTTTCTTATCCTTGGCAGCTCACTCTTTCATTCTCTTCAGCAATTATTCCAGGCCCTCACCACTCCTCTCAAACTTCACCCCAACTCTTACTCAATAGATCTTTTCTACTTCATCAAAAAAAGTTAATCCATGCAATATTCTTTCCCTCAGCTTTCCAATTCCCACTTATAAATTTCTCTAAATCCTTACTCATCTCTCACCTTATCTCCAGACTTTAAAAATGCAATGTGTACTATCTAACGAAAGCCAGCTCCATCTGTGCCCTTAACTCTATTCTTCTGTCCTCCTCTAAGACCTTGCTCCCTCATGCATCCCTATTCTACTCTATCCTCTCCACAGGTCCTCTGACCATTCCAGCCTAATATATTCAAATCTTATGCCAACTTAAAAAAGAAAAAAAAATCTTTGACCTTGCGTTCCTTTCTAATTACCATTCAATTCCTCTCCTCTTTTCATTCAAATATCATTATTCTACTGAAACAATTTATGATAAAGGCACCTTGTTTCAGTTTCATCTTACTGGGGAAGTTTCATTTTCACAGTGGAAATCATTCTCCTCTCTTTGCAACTCTGCCTTCCTAGCTTTCACACACAGTGTTCTGGTTTTCCTTGTACTTTTTGACCATTGGTTCTCTACCTCCACTGTGATCTCCTCTATGGTGATATTCCCTGGATCCTGCCTAATGATCTTACCCACGCTTGTACTTTCCACAATAAGCTGATGACCTCCCAATCCCAATTATAGCTCAGATCTCCTCCCTAAGAAAGAAAGATTCAAACTCTTACAGCTACCTACCTGTGGAACAGGTACACTGGGCCTTCCCACAGGCACCACAAACTCAACATATCCAAAACTTATCTTCCTTTCAAGAGCGAGATCAGCAGAAAAGAGTAAATAGCTCCAAGACCCAGTCCCTCTATAGAAACATTGAAAAACCAAGCAAAAACTGTGAGAATCAAATTTTTCAGAACTCTAAAATAGTCAAAGGATTATAGCAAACAAGCAAACACTGAATCAAAAAAAGGTAACATTAAAACAGTAGGAAAGCTTCATGGCATTTTACTCTCCCTTGCCCCATCTGCCAACCTGGCTCAGTAATGGTCTCAAAGACAGCAGTCTGCGTTCTTAGTGTAGGACACTGGTCCCTGGCTCTGAAGATAGCACAGCAGATCTAATTCTCAGAGAACCATATTAATTTGACCTGTCTGGGGGCTGCCTAAAGGACTGCTGCAAGGTGCTTATCTCTTTCACCTAACTTGGAACTCACGAAGAGTGCAAAAGAAGACATTCCTCAAAAAAAAAAAAAATTGTAAGAAAAAGGAAAAACCTGCTGCCACCTGGGGCAAACAACAGAGCACCAAAAGCCTGGGAGAAAAAGCTTGGGAGAGAATTTATTGGGAAATTAGGGCATACAAAAGCACCACATGTACTATAGGATTTAGAAAGTCACACGAATGCTCAGGGCAGGACGCATGCTCTGAGACCTGAGAATACCCCAAGCTTTCACCTCTGGTTGATCTCTAGGTTCAGCACAAGCAGGGAGTAAAGATTAAGACACAGTTGCAAATGGCATAGCTAATAAAGGAAGGGATGCCCTTCAGACACAATTAGCAAACAATGGAAAATGATTATCTTTTCCTTCTTCCTTCTTCTCCCTGTTTTCCTTCTTTTATTTTTATTTATTTATTTAGGCCCCTGGCATTCAAGAAAATCTCTATTAAAACACTAGTTGAACACAAGCTAAAGTGTCACAGACTTCAGAGAACATACGTGATAAATACAGACTTTACAAAAATAGTTTTTAAAAACCTCCAAGCAAACAAAAGCCACAGTCCACAGCAAGCAATAAAAATCAACTTTGAAGAAGAAGAATTTGATTTCCAGAGCTACCACATTATACTATTCAAAATGTCCAGTTTTCAACAACAACAAAAAAATCACAAACCAAGCAAAGAAACAAGAAAGGATGGCCCATTCAAGAAAAAATTAACAGACACTGTGCCCAAGGAAGCACAGACATCGGACATTCTAGACAAAGATTTTAAATAAACCCTCTTAAATATGCCTGAAGAGCTAAAGGTAAAAGAAAAAGAGCTAAAAGAAACCAGGACAATAATATCTCAATAGAGATAGAAATTATAAGAAGTCAAACAAATTCTAGGGCTGAAAAATACAATAACTGAAACGAAAAATTCACTAGAGGATTTCAACATCACATTTGAGCAGACATAAGAAAGAATCACTGAACTTGAAGACAGGTCAACTGAAATTATCCAGTCTGAGGAGAAGAAAGAAAAAAGAAAGAAGAAAATAAAAAGAGCCTAAGAGACCTGTGAGACAGCTCCAAGCATACCAACATAGATATAATTGGAGTCCCAGAAAGAGAGGAGAAACAGAAAGGCACAGAAAGAATATTTGAAGAAATATTGGTGAGAAACTTCCAAAATTTGATAAAAGACATGAAGCTTCACACCCAAGAAGCTCAATATGCTGTAAGAAAGATAAACTCAAAGAGCTCCACACTGAGACACATTATCATCAAACAACTAAAAGGCAAAGAGAGAATCCTGAAAGTAGCAAAAAGAAGCAACTCATTATGTACAAGGAATCCTCAATAAGACTAACAGCCAAATTCTCATCAGAAACCATGAAGGCTAGCTAGAAGATGGTGACATGACATATTTAAAGTGCTGAAGGGAAAAAAAACTGCCAACTAAGAGTTCTCTATCTGGTAAAATCATCCTTCAAAAACGAAAAAGAAATTAAGGCATTCCAAGGCAAACTAAAGTGGAGAGATTTCATTGTCACTAGGCCTGCCCTACAAGAAATGCTAAAGGCAGTCCTTCAGACTGAAATGAAAGGACAACAGACAGTAACTCAAAGCCATATAAAGAAATAAAGAATTTCAGTAAAGGTTACTACATAGGTAAATATAAAAGCCAGTGTTAACTGTATTTTGGTTTGTAACTCCTCTTTGTGTCTCCTATGTGATTTAAAAGACAAATGCATTTAAAAAATTATGTCTATTTTAATGAGTGCACAATGTATAAAGATGCAATTTATGACAACAACATAAAGGAGGGAGATGGGTTTGGAGATGAGTAGAGTTTTATAGGCTATTAAAGGTAAATTGAGGGGGCCGCCCGGTGGCGCAGCGCTTTAGTCTGCGCTTGGCAGCCCGGGGTTCACGAGTTCGGATCCCGGGTGCCCGCTGACGCACTGCCTGTCAGCCATGCCATGGCGGCATCCCATATAAAGTAGAGGAAGACGGGCACGGATGTTAGCCCAGGGCCAGTCTTCCTCAGCAAAAAGGGGAGGATTGGCAACAGATGTTAGCTCAGGGCTGGTCATCCCCAGAAAAAAAAAAAGGTAAGTTGACATCAATTTAAACCACATTGTTATAAATTAATATCCTAAATTAATTGTAATCCCCATGGTAACTACTAAGAAAATATCTTAAAAATATACACAAAAGGAAATGAGGAGAGTCAAAATGGTACCCAACAAAAAATCAATTAAACACAAAAGGAGGTAATGGAATGAGGAACAAAAATATACAAGACATACTTAAGAAAATACAATATACCAAAACTTTCAAGATACAACAAAAGCAGTGCTCAGAGGAAATATATCTGTAAATGCCTACATCAAAAAAAAAAGATCTCAAATCAATAACTTAACTTTACAACAACTTAAGAAATTAGAAAAAGAACAAATGAAACCCAACACTAGCAGAAAGAAGGAAATAACACAGGATAGAGTGGAGATTAAAAAATAGAGAACAGAAAAACAATAGAATCAATGAAACCAAATTTTCTTTAAAACAGTTAACAAAATTGACAAACTCTAGCTAGACTAAAACCAGAGAGATGCTCAAATAACTAAAACCAGAAATGAAAGTGGGGACATTACTACTAACCCTACAGAAATAAAAAGGATTACTATATACCAACAAATCAGATTACCTAGAAGAAATGGACAAATTCCTTAAAACACACAAATTACCTAAACAGACTCAAGAAGAAATAGAAAATCTGAATAAATCTGTAACAAGTGAAGAAACTGAATAAGTAATCAAAAAATCTTTCAAACAAAGAAAAGGCCAGGACAAGATGGCTTCACTGGTGAATTCTACCAAATGTTTACAGAAGAATTAATACTAATCCTTCCCAAACGCTATCAAAAAATAGAAGAGCAGGGAACACTTCTAACTCATTCTTTGAAGCAAGTATTATTGTGATACCAAAGCCAGACAAAATTACCATAAGAAAACTACAAAGCAATATCCCTTATGAATGTAGATGCAAAAATCCTCAACAAAATGCCAGCAAACCAAATCCAAGAGCATTTTGAAAGGATTATACACCATGACCAAGTAGGATCTATCCGAGGGATGCAAGAGTGGTTCAACATACAAAAATCAATCAATGTAATGTACCACATTCATAGAATGAGTAAAACAAACAAAAAACACATGATCATCTCAATTGATACAAAAAAGCATCTGACAAAATCCAATACCGTTTCATAATAAAAACACTCAAAAAACTAGGAAAAGAAGAAAATTTCCTGAACACGATAAAGGGCATTTATGAAAAACTCACAACTAACATTAATACTCAATGGTGAAAGACTGAAAACGTTCCCTCTAAGATCAAGAACAAGACAAGGATGAGCACTTTCACCATGGCTATTCATCATTGTTCTGAAAGTCCTAGCCAGGTCAATGAGGCAAGACAAAAAAAAGGCATCCAAACTGGAAAGGAAGAAGAAAAACTATTTCTATTCTCATATGACATCATCCCATGTAGAGAAAATTTCCAAGAATCCACAAAAAAACCCCTACTAGTGCCAACAAACAAACTCAGCAAAATTACAAGGTACAAGATCACCACACAAAAATCAGCTGTATTTCTCTACACCAGCAATGAACAATCCATAAATGAAATTAAGAAAACAATTCCATTTGTAATAGCATCCAAAAGAATAACATACCTAGGAATAAATTTAACCAGGGAGGTGAAAGACTGGGAGAGTAGTCCCCCCTCATCCGCGGTTTTGCGTTCTGAGGTTTCGGTTACCCATGGTCAACCGTGATCTGAGAATATTAAATGGAAAATTCCAGAAATACACAATTCATAAGTTTTAAATTCCACGCTGCCGCTGTTTTGAGTAGCATCCTCTGCCACTCCGAGCTGTGTTAGGAAATCTTGTGCCTTCCTGCTCTGCCCTATCTGAGGTGTGAATCATCCCTTTGTCCAGCGTATCCACGCTGTATATGCTACCTGCACATTAGTCACTTAGTAGCCGTCTCAGTTATCAGATCAACTGTCTCAGTATTGCAGTGCCTGTGTTCAAGTAACCCTTATTTTACTTACTAAGGGCCCCAAAGCACAAGAGTAGTGACGCTGGCAATTCAGACATGCCAAAGAGAAGCCCTAAAGCACTTCCTTTAAGTGAAAAAGTTAAAGTTCTCAACTTAATAAGGAAAGGGAAAAAATCATATGCTGAGGTTGCTAAGATCTATGGTAACCTTTATTACAGTATATTGTTATGATTGTTCTATTTTATTATTAGTCATTGCTGTTAATCTCTTTATTGTCCCTAACTTATAAATTAAACTTTATCATAGTTATGTATATATAGGAAAAAAACAGTATATATGGGGTTCGGTACTATCCACAATTTCAGGCATCCACTGGGAGTCTTGGAACATATCCCCTGCAGATAAACAGGGGCTTAGTGTAGACTAAAAACTACAAAACATTGCTGAAAGAAATTAAAGACTTAAATAAATGGGAAGACATCCCATGTTCATAGACTGAAATACTTAATATTGTTAAGATGGCAATACTATCCAAAGCATGTACAAATTAAATGCAATCCCAATCATAATTTTTGTGTGTGTGTGAGGAAGATTGGCCTGGGTTAACATCTATTGCTAATCCTCCTCTTTTTGCTTGAGGAAGATTGTTGCTGACCTAACATCTGTGCCAATCTTCCTCCACTTTATATATGGCATGCCACTGCAACATGGCTTGATGAGCGGTGCATAGGTCTGTACCCAGGATCCGAACCTGCAAACCCCAGGCCGCTGAAGTGGAGCATGCAAACTTAACCACTATACCACCGGGCTGGCTGCTCAACCATAATTTTTTGCAGAAAGGGAAAAGTCAATCCCCAAATTCATATGGAATTTCAAGGGGCCTTGAATAGTCAATCTTGAAAAAGAAGAACAAAGTTAAAGAACTCTCACTTTCCAATTTCAAAACTTATTACAAAGCTATAATAATCCAGAGTATAGTAATGGAATAAGGACATATAAATCAATGGAATAGAATTGAGAGTCCAGAAATAAACCCATATATCGATAACCGACTGATTTTCAACAAGGGTGCCAAGACCATTCAATGGAAAAAGAATAGTTTCTTCAATAAATGGTGCTGGGACAATTGGATATCCACAACCAAAAGAATGAAGTTGGACCACTATCTCACACCAACTACAAAAATTAACTCAAGCGGATCAACCACCTAAATATAAGAGCTAAAACTATAAAACTCTTAGAAGAAAATACAGTGGTTCTCATGACCTTGAATATGGCAATGAATTCTTAGATATGACACCAAATGCACAAGCAATAAAACAAAGAAATTGATAAATTGAATTTCATCAAAATTAAAAACTCATGTGCATCAAAGGGCATTTCCAACAATGTGAAATAACAACCTACAGACTATCTTTACAGGAGAAAATATTTGCAAATCATATATCTGATAAAAGTCTAGTATCCAGAATATATAAAGAAAAGTCTTACAACTCAACAACAAAGACAAACAATCCAATTAAAAAATGGGCAAATAATTTAAACAGACATTTTCTCCAAAAAGGATATACAAATGGCCAACAAGCACATGAAAAGATTCTCAACATCATTTGTCATTAGGGAAATGCAAATCAAAAACACAATGAGATACCATTTCACACCCACTAGGACGGCTATAATTTTTTAAAACAGAAAATAACAAGTGTTGGCAAGAAATTGGAACCCTCATACACTACCGGTGGGAATGTAAAGTGATTCACTTGCTGTGGAAAATAGTTTGGTGTTTCCTCAAAAAGTTAACCATGGTGGGGGCCAGCCCAGTGGCGTAAGTGGTCAAGTTCGCTTGCTCCACTTGGGCGGCCCAGGGTTCACAGGTTTGGATCCCAGGCAAGGACCTACACCACTCATCAAGCCATGCTGTGGCGGTGACCCACATACAAAACAGAGGAAGACTGGCACCAATGTTAGCTGAGGAACAATCTTCCCCAAGCAAAAAGAGGAAGATTGGCAACAGATGTTAGCTCAGGGCCAATCTTCCTCACCAAAAAAAAAAAAGGTTAAACATGGAATTATCACATGATCCAGCAATTCCACTCCTGGATATATACCTAAAAGAATTGAAAACATGAGCTCAAACAAATGCTTGTTCACAAATGTTCATAATATTCACAAGAGCTATTCACAATAGTCAAAAAATGGAAACAACCCCAAGTGTCATCAAATGACGATAGATAAACAAGTTGTGGTATATCCACACAATGGAACATTGCAGCCATAAAAAGAAATGAAGTCCTGATGCATGCTTCAACGTGGAAGAATCTTGAGAACACTGTTAAGTGAAAGAAGCCAGCCACAAAGGAGCACATACTGTATAATTCCCTGTATATGAAATATCCATAATAGGTAAGTCCATAGAGACAAAAGCAGATTGGTGATTGCAAGACAGAGAGGAGGGAGAAATAGGAAGTAACTGCTTAATAGATATGGAGGTTTCTTTTCAGGAGATGAAAATGTTTTGGAACTAAAAAGAAATGGTAGTTGCACAACACTGTGAATATACTAAATGTCACTGAATTGTACACTTTACAATGGTTAATTTTATGTTATGTGAATTTCACCCAAATATATTTTTTTAAAAAACTGACCTCCTCAAGCAAATGGAAGAAATATTCACTACTGGTATGAATATAAATTAGTACAAGCATTTTGGAAAATAATTTGACATCATCTAGCGAAGTTAATAATGAACATACCCTATGACCCCTGCAATTCCACTCTATTATTCTTTCTCGATGACAACCACTCACCTGGGTCACCTATACTAGACACTAACAGACACCCTTGTTTTCTCCTTCTCCCTCACATACTACATTCAATTCATTTCAACAAATTGACATTGAGTGTTTCCTACTACGTGGTAGGAGACACAACAATGAACACAGTATCTCTGCTCTCAGAGTTCACAACTTCTGGAGGCAACATAAAATTAAATACATAATTAAAATACAGTGTCACAAGCACAGTAAGAAGGGAAAAAACAGGATGCTATTGGAGCACATAAGATAGGCAACTAACACAGACTTGGGGAAGGTCAAAAAGGTTTCCTGGAAGAAGGGCATCTGGGCTAACTAAGATCTTAACGATACGTAGGAGGAGTCAGCCAAGTGGAGAGAGAGAAAAAATTCTAATCAGTCAGCTAATTCTTCATTTTCTTTTTTCAGTTTTATTAAAACCATTGTTCTCTCTCTTAATCCCAACTATTACCTACTACAAGTACACACCACCAGTGACCTGCAAAAGCCTCCTGACTAGCATATTCCTTCCAATGGTTTCTACAGTGAACTACATAAAAGAATCTCTGACCATATCATTCTCTTGCTTAAATTCATCTGTAACTATCCAAAATACTGAATAAACACCCTACTCCTCCAAACAAAATTAAAGCCTCATCGATGTGATCCCTGACTGTCTCATCTCCTGCCTCTTCTTAGCTTTTACTTGATGATCCAGCTTGTATTTATCCACATATATCACTCAATTTCTCACCAGAAAGCATTTGCTTTGTATCTTTGATGCCTTACTTGTGTTACTGATATATAGTGAGTCCTCAATATATTTCTTGAAGAAACAAATGAACAAATTAAATAACAGCAACAGCTGCAATTTATTAAGCACCTATGATATACCAGACACCACATTAGGTACGATATACACATTCACCTCTAATTCTCACAGCAAACTTGAAAGCTAGGTATTAGTGGCTAGGAAAAAGATCACTAAGGCTCAGGAAAAATTAGATAACTTGCTGAGGTTACAAATTAAGTAGCAGTTCCAGAAGTAGGACTCAGATCTGTTAGATTCCAAAACCAATATTGTTCTACTGCATGAAGCTGCCTCCCAAACCACTCTTAAGTATTGTATCTCTCCAAATATCAACTCAACTTATTACAGTCATGCCTCGCTTAATGACAGGGATATGTTCTGAGAAACACATCATTAGGCGATTTCGTCACTGTGTGAACATCGTAGAGTGTACTTACACAAACCTAGGTATAGCCTACTACACACCTAGGCTGTATGGTACTAATCTCATAGAATCACCATCATATATGCAGTCCATCACTGACCAAAAAGTCATTATGCAGCACACGACTGTATTTACAAACTACCTTCCCCAAAGTGAACATCAGTTAGAACTATCTGCTTCTAATTGTGTTAAGATGTGCCAAATGTTGCTTTAGGAGTACTAACCCATTCCCAAAATACAGAAATGAAAAGGAAGTAATAATTATTAATAGCCCAATCATTTCAATAAAGCAATACCTGTCAATCATCTGTCTAAAATGGGAACAAAAAGGAAATTTTTTTTGTATGACAAGGCTGAAAATCATCTTACTACTCCTTAATTCTTCATGTAAGAGGCATTTTAGTTTGCTGGAGAGTGGAATGAAAAATATACACTACTTATTACAAACATGTAACTGCCCTAAGGAGGCAGATGATACAGAATGATCCACTTTGAATGAGGTAGTACATGCTTCATATGTACTTAGAGGTTAATATTTGATTTCTCATGTGTCTACCGCCCAACCCACCATAACACACATTGTACAAGCAGACACAACAAGAACTCAGTATCACATTAGGTCTCCCCTGGTTATCCAGTCTGCTAGGATGAAGGCCTCCCATACCTGCACTGCTTTCCCCAAAATAAAACATTCTCCAAGGAATTAAGACCCAGCAGGATTAAAAATACAAATTGTTATGAATACAAAGGCTAAACAATGCTAACAAATCTTTAAACAGTAAATGGAAAAGAAGAAAAGCAGGTAGAAAAGGAGAAAAGAAAATTAGCAAATATTCAGTACCTATATGTACCAGGCACTGTACTAGAATATTTTCATATAAATTATTTCATTTAATAGATCATTAATGTTGCCTGAATAACTGAGAAAAATATGATTTTACAACCCAATTTTGCTAAAATTAGTCCTGAGAGGGAAAGTAACATGTAAGGAGAGTAACCTTACTTGTTGTTCTTCCCTTATTTGCACCATTTTAATGGGATTTTTCTATTAATCTTTGACAAGCCATGAAATTTTATATTTTCACCATGACCAACCCATGAAATTTACCAACTTTGTCCATGATTCATACAAGGTCATAGTTATAATGTCTGCTATGCATTTTAGCTAAATAACCATTGGAACTTCTCCCTTTGGACAGAATGAAAAATCTACCCATAATTAAAGCAGGAAGTGTTAACTACAAGCAGTTAAAGTTTACAGCAGTGTTTGACAGTTGCAAAGATAAGCCAGTAAAAAGCCTGAGATGCTGTGTCTACCTGTACTTCCCACACATTTGAACAATAGTGTGATATCTCTTAGCATCATAAAATCAATCTCAGATTAGGTAATGAAATATGCACCAGCCTTTTCCCAGAACCTTTGACAAATCACACACAATCCTAAATCTTCATAAATCATGATTAAAGACAAGTATATCATCACCAACGCATATATCTTCCCAAGCCTGACCCAGAGACTAATGAGAAAAGGCCTAGACTATCTCATCTGATTAATTAATTCAAAATGTCTGCTGTTATTCAAATGTGAGGCTGGTATTATTTGAATAACACTTGACAGCAGCGCCTGAAGATATCATTTCTGATTTGTGAAGCCGCTGCTGCATAACTGATGATAGTTTATGAAAATGTTCCAATGAAGCTGCTTTTCTTGGCACAACTGTGAAAAATTTGCCAAAGAGGTGGTTCTTTTTTTGTCAGTAGTTGATGTTGCTAATGTTGTCAAATATTTCCAAAATACATAGTCTCTGGAGTCTTTTTTCCTTAAATATTGCCACAATAGCAGCTTTTCCACCTTCCAAGTTTGATTTGCCTGAACACAAAATTGCTTTATAGAAGCCCTCTCTCCTTTTTAAGGATCTAAACAGCACCTTCTCAAGATTCACTGAGTCCCTCCAACTAGTATTTTTTTACAAAAAGGACTTTGACACTGTGCTAGACTGAATATGAGCCTGAGTTTGGGGGGCAATTTTTTCCTTACTGAATAGTATTCCTTCCTTACAGAATGTCACAAGGAAGATCATAAAATACCTTAAGGTAATAAGATTTTTTTCACTGAAAAGCAAAAATAAGTATTTTGAAGAGCCTATTGTTTTCCCCTTCAAAAAAAAAATTACAGCTCTCTGGTCAAAATGCAATTAATAGAGCTAAGAGAACGTCATAATCAACATTATTTATGTTCTGATCCACTTTTTACTTTGGAGATTTCTCAATAGTTCATACTACACCGGGCAATATCAGGTCATACCACTGGTAGCTTCTCTAACTTGCAGGCCTTAGTATTATTTCTGAACTCATATTTTCCTTCTCTGCTATTCTAGTAAAGAGGATCAAGACTCCTCAGAGATATGTTAAACACCTTGCAATGTGAATCTCCCTACCATTCAAATCTCTTCTTCCCTGCCACTTAAAACCCACTTGCTTCTAGAAACCTCCATTAACAAGTCTCCTCCATTTCCTTTTCTATACATTCCCTCTCTCAATAGTGTAAAAACATTAATGCTTCACCTATGTAATGACAATAAGCACAAATTATACCAATTTGATTAAACGAGCCAATTCTGCTTTTAAAAACACATTTAGTTAAATATTAAAGCTGAATGAGACCTTAGAAATCACCCAGTCCAACTCGCTTACTCTGTAAACGATCACCCTGTGACTTGCTCAGGAACCCCAGGAAGCTTGTGCTAGATCTGTGTTGGACACTGACTCCGCCTACGTGCATCTGCTGATCCGATCTGTTCGCTTTTATGGTGTGGTCATGACTGACTACGGGGTTCCCTTCCTAAAGGCAAAAGCTGTCTTAACTATGCATAATATTCAGCAGAACATCATACTTGTATAGGCACTTAATAAATTCTCCCAGAGGACCACAATAATGACTTAAGGATGGATTCTGTTGCATTCAGGAGTAGCATACTAAAAACATGTTCCTTTTCAGGTAATCTTTCCATACAGATATTATAGATGAAGATAAAACAATGCACTTGGAGCAAGTTACCTTTTGTCTATGGTTTGCTTTCCACAGACTTGCAGTTCTCAAAAGATGGCCCATGGACCCCTGGGGTTTCCTGAGACCCTTTCAGGGTTCCAGAAGTCAAAATTATTTTTACAGTACTAAGAGGTTATTGTCCTTTCTCATTGTATTGACATTTGCACTGACACACAAGTAGAGGTGGGTAAAACTGCTGGTGCTTTAGCACAAGGCACGGCAGTGGTACAAACTGTACTAGCAGTTATTATATTCTTGACCACCAGGCACTGCAGTTAAAAAAAAAAAAAGCCAGTTTCACTTCAGAATGTCCTTGATGAAACAGTAAAAATTATTAATTTAATTACACCTTGAGTACATGTCTTTTTAATATTCTGTGTGATAAAACAAGAATTATACACAAAGCACTTCTGCTGCATACTAAGTATGAGGAAAAGCACTGTACAACTGCGTTGCAAGCTGAACTAGCTGCTTAAATAAAACAAATGACTGTCAAACTACAGCTATTTTGATTCAGACATTTGGCAGACATATTCTTGGAAAACGAAGTAAGTAAACCTGTTACTTCAAGGAAAACAACTACAGTTTTGGTGCCAATGATCAAATTCGAGCTTTTATGAAAAAATTAGAATTTTGAAATATTTGTATCCACCACACTGTGAGTGTGACAGCTTCCCAGTACTTAAAAACTTTTCTGACAAGTTTGGTAGAAATATTAACAAATGCAATTTTTTTATCTCATATAATGAAATATGTTAACATTTAAATGGAAGGTATGCATAACTCAGTGAATCAGTATTTTCCAAATGACCAACACAGATGTTGCAAAATCATGCACTGGTAGAAGAGCCATTCAAAGTGCAAACTAGATCAGTAGATTTTAATGAAACAGAGTAGAAAAGTTTATTGATATGGCTTCAGATTCCACATCTGAACTAACCTTTAAGAAACTACCACTTGTCAAGTTTTGGTATAGTATCAAAAAAGAACATCCACAATGATCTGAAAAGGCTATTAAAATACTCTTCTCTTTTCCAATTATATATCTGTGGGAGGTCAGATATTTCTTCATGTACATCAACCATATGACAACAGACTAAATCAGAAACATATATAAGAATACAGTAGTCTCCTATTAAGCCTGACATTAAAGAGATTTGCAAAAATGTAAAATAATGCCATTCTTCTCACCGTTTTGTTTTGGAAAATGCTGTTTAAGAAAACATGCAAAGAGTTGATAATTATAATAATGCTATTTATGTTAACATGTAACAAGCTTATAATTGGTAAATTAATGTAATAAATACTTTTAAATTTGTTTCTATTTCTAATACAATATATATTGATAGATATTAAGCCCACATAAACAAAAATTCTTTTAAGAGTGTAAGAGGGTCCTGAGATCTAAAAGTCTGAGAATCACTGACATAGATATTTTCCTCCAGTCTTCATATGGGAAAATTTAACATATTAAATGTAGTTTCCTAACCAAGAAATCATCTACTTAATTTATATAAAAAGGACTGCAAGTATTTTAGAGGAATTCTACCATGTAGCAAAACTTGAATCCCTATAAAGCACCATGGAGCAAAAGAGTTGCCAATAAGACAAATCCCCTATCCCACAAGGAGCTTATACTACCTAGATTGTAAACCAACACTTGTTAAAAGTTTTTTATGACAAGTTAAATATGCTAGTTGCCAAATAAGTCCTTCAACAAGTCATGCCCCAAATTTCACATTTCCCTCTTCTAATTCCCCGTCCTTTTTTTCCAGGTCTACCAGCACTTGAGTCTCATTGCTAGCTTGCTCTTCCCTTTCATGCAATTGTTTTATTCCATTTTCCTGACCCTTTCCCCTCAATACAGCCAAATATTCACTAGCCTCAGAAATCACTGGTGCTCTGGGTGTTTGTAGAACCACTGATAAGAAAGTAAATCCACTGGCTTTCAAGAAGAAAGTGGACTGCAGTTACAAATCAGGACAAAATATGGTTTTAAAGAAAAAAGTCTACCTCTACAAAAGTGGTTCTCAAACTGAGGGCCATGGTCTCCATGAGGGATCCATGAATGATTCTCAAGGTGTCTATAAACTCCATGCAATTGTATTCAAACTTCTATGAGTACATGCATTTTTCTAGGAAGTGGGCAGTGGATCCATTGCTTACACTGCATTCACAAAGGAAACTATAACCAAAAAAGACTAAAAACTCCCTGCTCTACAGCTCTCTGGAGTACCACAAGCATAGATACTTGTGAAAGGTGGTTATGAACAGATTTATTAACTATTAGATAGAAGAAATTACAGATACTTGAATTATAGGACTTTTTAAGAACAAGGACAAAATAGGAATAAAATATTCATCAATCAAATAGTTGTAAGCTTTCCATATCTTAATAATTTTCATGAAGCAACATATTTGGAATTAGTTTATTGCCAGCAAATAAGATTTAGACATATACCTCAGGCACAGGGCTGCTATCTAACTCACTATTCAGCACTCACCAAATTCACTACTCACTTGAAATGGTCTTCTGGTTCCACAATTGAGAAAATCTATGACAAAATTATTTCCAATGGCTTTTCCTTAAAATATTTAGGGGTTTGTTTTTGAACTGTTTCAAATTGCTCTATGGGTTATAGTCAACAAAGCAAGTGAATACAAAATATGATTTCCCAGGTTTTTCCACCTGATGAGCAGCAACAAATCAGTGGCTGGTTCAAAATAGAAAGTAAATAGTTCAACAACGACGTAGTGCTGATAAGTTATGTAATTACAACTAAGTCCAAAAGGATAAAAAACTACAGCAATTGAGTAAATGATACCTTACTATATTCTGTGTTCCCAATCATGCTAAATTTAAAACTAGCATTCATTTCAATAATTCATAATCACAGTACTTTTTTTATTTAAACAAGTTAATCTTTCTACTATTCAAATACATGTGACCAATCTGTCACCTTTGAAGATAATTACTGAATTTATCATTAACTTCAATAGGGATTTTTGTATCTTACAGATAGAAAACTCAGTTATGAAACTGTACATTCCAAAATGAATATAAATCAATCATTATGACAGAAGAACTTATCTGAGAGTCAAAATGAACAAAATATTCTGTGTCAGCAAAACGTCTCTTGTCAAAATCTACTCTTTAAGATTTCACTCTAATGTACTAAAACAAATGTCCTTCCCAACTCTATAAAGAAACAAGTCTTAAATCATCATAATTCAAAACTACTATTTGGAAACACACAAATATTTCCTAGCTATGAAACAGGTTATTTATTATTACATCTAGTTTTAAAGTAAAAGCTTCAAAGGTGAATATTCAAATCTAAGCATGTTAACAGGAGTTTCAACACAGATTTTTCTCTGTTTAGCATAACTATTATCATTAATGATAGTAATAGGAGAAATAATACATATAAATTACTTTTACAATAATTTGCATATAAATTACTTAAGATCCAGGTAAGTAGCTATGGCAGTTTTCTTATATTGTATATAGTCGTTACAGTTAAGGCAAGTTTCTATATAAAGGATTAGAAGAATATCACATTTAATAAATTCAGCAGATACACATTAGATAATGTGGGAAAAGGCATTTACTTATTTATTTATAAATAAGTTATTGAGCACATTGTGTGCTATAAAGAAAAAAAGACAGATAGATAGACAGACAGATAGTCCCTCTCCTCTAGGAGCTTACAATCTCCTAGAGAATGGAAACTAAAAGGAAAATATAGTCCTTCCATTCCTAAATGAATCTTTGTAGCATACCACTATCAGTATTAACTTAGCCCAATTTACCCAATGATCAACTTTAATGACTCAGAAAACACCAAGATTTTCAAATTATAGTAAGTCCTTCTAAGTGGAGATAAGTAAAATCTCCCATGATTTTCCCCATTAGGTCATAATCTAATACTCCTTCTTTCATCTTTTAACCCAGATAGACCTTTCTCTTTTTCTCATAGCTTGTTACCTCAATAATCAACTCTAGATTTATGACCTTCACACCCATGTATTACTTGGAAGTTTAAAAATGAACAAACAGTGGGCCTGGCCCCGTGGCCTAGTGGTTAAGTTCGGCGCACTCCACTTCAGCAGCCTAGGTTTGGTTCCAGGGCGCAGACCTACACCACTAGGCAGCAGCCATGCTGTGGCCACAACCCACATACAAAATAGAGGAAGATTGGCACAGACGTTAGCTCAGGGCAAATCTTCCTCAAGCAAAAAGAGGAAGATTGGCAACAGATGTTAGCTCAGGACTAATCCTCCTCAGCAGAAAAAATAAAAATGAACAAACAAAAAAGGTAGGGATAATTGAGAATGGCAGCACAAGTCTCAAGTTTTAAAGACTAACTTTTCATATTTTTCAGTCATCTATTTCTAAGAATGTGCCTGTAAAAGACTTGCAATACAACTAACACACTAAAAATAAAAATTCTTAAATGCAAGGAAAAAGCCTGGTATTATTCGTACCCATTTCCCTTCAACACCTTTCCTGTTCTTGAATAATGTGGGATCTCAGTTCACCAGTGACCATACTGTTAAATATCAGGGACGGTGTGGTATTTCAATTTTTACAAGAATTTCTTTAAAAACAACTTTAAATGATGCCATTTAGAACCTGTGACCAGGTTCAATGTCTATAAATTATGTTTCTGGAGCCTCCATAAGAAAGATAATTATAAGATTATCAAATTAGAAATAAGTCTGTTTTATTTCATTGATTGGATTTTTTAGATGGTTAAAAACCCTGCAGCTTCACAGCAGCTGTCAAGGATCCCAAGCCTGGGAAACTACGCCGGGGTAGTAGAAAATCTAGAACTACCAGTGCAAACAGAGGAATAGTGACTTTTCTGAATTTCTTCTTGAACTATAATTATATCCGAACGTTTGGAGTTCTAAAACCAAAACATAAAAACAGGCTTAAGTCTACCATAACTGTCTCTGAAAAACAACCCTTTGCAAATCATCAGCAAAGGCAACTCTAAGCAATGATCTAAAACTCTAATATCCTAAGGTTCCAGGAACCATTTCAGATCTTAAAATAAAAGCTTTACCTGTGAAAAATGTACAGTGTATTTCCAACTAAAAATTGAAACTTTTTGCAAAACAATATTTTTCTTATAGCATGTAGTTTCCCCCAAAAGGTGATAAACTCTTTATTCTTGCTTTGTGCCTTAAGACATAATCTGCTTTTATCCTTTAGCAAAATATGAACCAGCTACTAGGCTGACAATGCCAAGAACCATGACAAAATGGATTATTAATGAGAAACTGAACTCCAGAACTCTATTAATTTATGTCTTCCTGTCGGATCCAAAAGATATATCAGCCTTCTCACTCAAAAGAAAAAAATGCCAACACTGTACTTTGTTTTAAAGTTCTCCACAGATGAAGAATTCATTATCCAAAGTACAGTTCTGTTATTTCAGGCTTTCTTGTAGAATAAAGAATCTTTATCAAATGGCTAAAAAAGCTGCTGACAAGTGCAAGTACCTTGCAAAATATATTTACGTCAAACACTCACTGAGAAAAACCAGGGGGAGGGGCAGAAAAAAGGTGAAAGCTCCTACAACATTCCTGTCCCCATCCTGTCCTCACTGTCTAGAAAACCAAGCACTTTCGATTCCAGTTACAAAATGGTAAGCAGCATTAACACAACTGCATGTTTGTGGGCTTTTTAAATTCCTAATTACACTAATTATTCTGACATGAAGGGAAATGATCTAACAAGTAAAGAGAAGAATGTGTGATTTCTTTATGCATAAACAACAATGTTTAAGTGACATAAAATATCCTTTTAAGCTTTCATAAAAAAATCTATCTAATCTATGCTTATCATAATATTTATGAAATAAAAAAACCAGAGAGGAAAAATTGCTATAATGTACTCTGTGTGACCTCTGCTTTCTACAGAGAATGAAAACAGCCTTTTGCTTTTCAATCCCCATCAAAGTGGAGTAAAAGGAGGGACAGCGTTCCCGTGCTCACTGCCATTAATCATTGCTTTCTTCAAGCAAGTGCGTATTAATTTCTGTCATCCCAAACATCATCGAGTATTGTTACAGCACGGTTCACTCCTCATTCACCACCAGTTGTTACCAGTTTCCCTACACTGAGCAGAGACAGGGTGAATCGTGTGGATTTCAGTGTTAGAGGCCTTTATCCCTGGGGTGCTGACACCAATTAAGCCATTTCAAGAAGAAATGAGAACAGGCCCAACCCTTCCATGTAACAAGAGCTTGCACCTAGCTTTGGCAGGTTGCCATTTTCTCTGGCTTCACACTATAGAAATACTCTTCTCCACATCCTTTTGAATGATTCAGGCTGTTTACATGTAATCGGTAACAATATCTTTTTGTTCATTTCTTCAGGTTCAAACTTAGTGCCCAACATAACCTAACACAAAAGACTTGTATCATCTAGATGGTAATCTAGAAAGATGAAAGCTATCATTTACAGAAGCATTAAATTCTGGTTAGGAAATAAAAGCATATATTCCCTTTAATCCTGTGACAAATTTTTTTTAAAAGGCATTTCAAACAAAAACTAGAGAGAGTGTGAAAGCTACTGTTTTTCTCAAACTGGGTTAATTGAAGGTAAAAC